>CAUJRU010003102.1:0-56474 GCA_963277665.1 Viscum album
ATACAATGAGCGAACAATCACAATATTTAATGAAATTGGAATTATCAAACCATAGGTTTTATTATCTACACCCCGACTATATACCGATACTAATCAATGATTCCTACAAATAACACCCATGAGGAATAGGGTGTAGATGATTGTGAAGGGATTCCATGATCAATGCATGATCAATATCATAACCAACAATGTAATGGAGTAATGGAATTCAATGTAAAGGTTGTAGAACCAATGGAGAGAAGGATGAAATGGAATGAAAAGTAATTATAAGGGTTTGATAATTTTAATAAGACATCTAGTAAGGGCTTTAGCGCTCCAAAAAATCTTGGAGGGTCTACCTGGAATAATAGGAGAGGTGATGTAGTGTTTTTGTAATGAAAATCATCCACAGAACATTCCTACAAAAAGATGTTGTTTCTTTACACGTAGTGTTATATAGTAACATGTCATGTAAATAATTTCAATGGTATTTCATGAAAACCCTATTGCCTAAGATTTATATTATTAAAACCCATAAATAATTACATGATGTGTAATCCCTTAACATGATGTGTCAATGTTCTAGAATTATGTTTTCCTACCATTTTACCTTTAACTCATAGAACGACCTTAAATTCCCTATAACTAACCATGAACCAATTTAACACGTAGTATCATTTATACCTAGAATCCATAAAATTCACGCATGAATAAATCCCCAAAAATTAATACATTTTTACTAAAAACTATCTCCATATTCGAAAAAGAGACTAAAAATAAGTCTTAAATGATAAAATCAGGGTGAAACCTTCCTTAAAAAATGTGGGATTGTACAACCTCCGCACTTTTAAATAGTTAATCCCTGAGTTCCCTAAGAATAAGAGTAAGGTCTTGGAAAACAAGTAAGGACACTATGTTCACATGTCATACTCTATCTCACATGTCTATGCCTAACCATATGCATTCATCCACTACACTCAATCCAAAAATATATTTTAATCATAGATATATTTCTCACTATAAGCCACAACAAGTGTCAAAATATCCTCAATGGATACATCATGGAAAATTATGATTTATACTACATATATCACATTTAAATGGTCTAGATGATATCAACATAGTTCTGACACGTAGAACACATCATTATTTCTATTGAAACATGGAGGAAGGGACATATGGTATACCACTGGACTGACCCTTGCCACCATTTCAAATGACATGACAGACATGGGCACTAGAATTACCTTTTTTCTGATTCTGTACTATTACAACCTCGGAGATAGCCGAAGGAATACATAATGACCAACCAAAAACTCTTGAGGTCATATCTACTGGTTACTATATGATTTCTCCCTGCAATCTATGGTCACCAATCACTTCCTAATCAATTGGACATGTTCATATATCTCTGGCATAACACTAGGACCAATAAGTACTAACTCACCTACCTCTAAACAAAAAAGAGGAAAATGAAATTAGCATAAAAAGTAATCCAAAAAAGGATCCATTTGGATTTATTCTTGAACTCTATTAATATATATAAACTCAATTAGTTCTAAATGTTTCCCCCATGAACTAGAAAAATAAAAAAACACATGTTTGTATCATGTCCCCCAGAATGTGAATAGTCTACTATGATTGACCATTACCCTATAGATGATAGGTTTCCTTAAAACATAACGCAGTCTTATACATTTCTTATGACCTAGATAGAAATGTGATGTGAACTAAGGATTTTTATTTGAAATAATACTCCTTGGAACACAGTTCAAATAAATCACCTTATGCACATAAATATTTCCCAAAACCTTAACCATAAGGGTTTATCTCATAGGTATGATGGGGGACACCTTTTTTAGTGAGTGCACAATAACCTAAAAAACATAACTCTTAGGGGTCTCCATAGGTAATACCATCACACAATACTTTGTGAAAACATCCTATTTCCACTTCAGGATGGATAAATGATGTAAAAGCCTATATGCCCTCTGATGCTCTGATTTCACTTATGGACAAGTGATGTATCTATCCATGAAGATTTATGCATCCTTCTAAACTCATGACGACCAGTACTATCTTCATAGACCCTAATAATTAATTCTCAAAATATGATTTAATTTCCATCAAGAATCATGAAACTCCCTCAAAAAATCCTTATGAAATCCTGTAAGAACCCATCATCGTCAAGAAAATATATGAATATTAAGACTACCAAGAAACCATCATAATGTTGTATCTGAAACATATAATTTACCTCTCAGAACTGATCCATATAGATCTAACAACATCTCTATCTTAATTTAATAAAAAATCATGTGTATAATAAATGTCTAAGTCAATTATACTTGCCCCAAATATTATTGACCATATAGATTCATGTATAAAAAATAGAAATCATCCTCCACAAATTACAATATTCCCTTACTTCTTATGTATTTATTCCTTCAGATCAATGTGATATAAATTATGTTGTCCTTATCTTGTGTATTGGATAATTAAAATTTGAAAGAGTGCAGATACTCAACCGCCCTCCACTGATGAATGCTCAACCCCATTGAGAAAATGTGTAACTAAAGCTTTTTTGATTTTTGTGTACCACGAATTAGTCACCCATGAGATAGTGTACCAAAAATACTAAGTCTTTTAACAATGCTGATAACTCCAGATCATGAGTCAGGTAATTCCTATCTTTCGGTAATATCTTCTAGAGACATAAGAAACCACATGATCATCTTTCATTTGAACTGATCCAAATAAAAATTTTGATGTATCAGAGAAGATGAAATATTATTTACCTATAAAAATTAATGTGATGATAGGTGATTTGGTCAACCTACCATTTAGATCTTGGAAAGATATTTTTTATGTATCAGACAAAACAAACTTAAGCCAATTCATGTTAAGCCCAGTCCTTGGTTGTTCCAAACATGTGAACTCTTGGACAAAACACCATTTCATGACTCTGAATATTGATGGTGTTTTTGGGTATCCTAGAAGATATCAAGGTTGTGAAATTATTTTCGACCATTGGTACTCCTATTTCTAAGATAACATATATTATAAAGTGCACATTATTTTTCTTTAAACTACATTTAGATAGCTAGGCATAGAGATGATTATCTATAAATATTCATAAGATGTTGTCAAGAAGTTTGGAATGAACATATTCTGACTAAGAGTACACTAAGATTTTGTTGATGAGAACTACCACAAAATAATCCATAAGAAGAAAAAACTACAATTCAATAATTCCAGGAATACTTCAAGTGCAATAGTTAACCCAAACATCATCACTAATAATTCATACAAGTCACACATTCTCTTAAAAGTATTTCAAGGTATGTTTGATGGTCTCATCATTATTTGATGATATCATGATCTCAATTCAATATTGGAGAATATATTATTGTATTCCAACTTCATGAGAATATCACAAATGAATAAAATTGGATATTGATGCTTGATAGTAATTTGGTTAAATATCTAATAAAAAAATGCAATGATCCATCAGCATTTTGGTGTATATTACTGGATAACCTGATTGAGATATAGTCTTTGTCATGATCCAAGCTGGGTCAACCTTGAACCGGTCAACCGAGCCAGTCCACGACATGGCCCGAGAGGGGTTACTGATCCTCCCATGCTGGTGACAAGCACCAAGGAACGAATAGAGGCGGTGAGAAAAATTTCACCTAGTTAAAATAAATAAATAAAGCTGCAGAAATAAAACAGAGTAGTGAAAAATAAATAAATAGAAGTAAAGCAACTAAACAAGAACAAAAGAAAATGAAACTAACCGAAATAGACAACCACTATCCCTGTGTGATCTCGTGGGTCACTCTAGAACTCACGACCAAACTTCTCCCAAGGCGAACACACCCAAGATGTAGCCTGCACAAACACTAAAAACAGAATATTACTATAGGCGTGAGTATTAAAACTCAGTACGATAGCCCGATATCTATTCCCAATGAACTACCTTTTATTTTTGTTATTAAATCTAGGATTGAACTAAATTATATAAAATATTGGTTTCCACATGCAATTTCATTTCTAAAACAAGTAACAGTCCATTTGCGTTTTTAATTTCAATTTTTTTTAATGTTTGAAAGGAACAGGTGCATTGCATTTTAAATCATTTTTGAGAACAAATAGAAAACCAAACATTAGATATTATCCAAAAGGGGAAACTACACATAACACACAACACACACCAATAGAAATGGAAAAAGTGTCACACATGGACAAGAAACCGAACTAGGGCTCCCAATCATCTACCACATAAAAATAAATACTAAAAGAAACATGGTTGAACATAGGAGATCGTGTACAATCTAGAACATACCATACATGTGACTCATCCTGAAGGCAGACCCTATATCAATGATGTCATAACGCCCTAATGCTCAGCATAGCCCTACATGGCCTAACAGAGGGGCCCAATCCCCATAGCAGCAATAACTCACTATTCCTCTGCTATGGGGCCACTAGCCAGTGCGTAATCTAAACTAGTGCACCATTCGTTCTCAGAAAATTCACACAATATGCCAGGTTCCCATTTCAACACATTAAATAAAAAAGGTTTCATCCACAATGTAAATCAATCAGTCCCGAGGCACAAATATCACACACAACACACACAATCAATGCACACCAATTATTACCCCTGAGTAACACCAATGTGAGTTTTTCTAGAAAAATTATTTTATTAAAGTGCCAAACGGGCCTTCCCCAAATTTAAAGAAAACCCAAATTTCTCAGGAAAACCCAAATAATATATTTAGAAGAAATCATTTATCTTTAAAAATAGAACTACATTTGAAATTCTATTAATTATTTTTAAAGGCCAAGCATGAATTATTTCAGTACTGGGTGTCTGTAGGTCAATAAAATGTTTCATGTGTTGTGTATAAAATAAATTGCTCTTTTTACATCGAGTGATCGTTTAAAAATTTATCATTTAATACTATTTCATATTTATTAAAATTTATAAAATATCAAGCAATTAATAAATTATAAATTTAAAGCAATGTGTAGTGGGGGACCTACCTCTGTTCGCATTCCAAACACACTGGCATGTCATGCCTCACACAGACGCACAAACACACGCAAGCTGACGACCTCAATATCACGAGTATTATTCGCTGACATGCTGCAACAACCACATAACTAAAACACATAAACATGGACTCAAAACAATTCAAACAAAAAAACAATACAAATACCACATCCACATTCTTTCAAAACACTAGTCGCACCACACCAAATCCGAATGCACACCACTTGCCCAGTTAAAATAAAAAGTACACAACTTAACAAAATACCCACATGTCAATAATCCATTTTTAAATCTAGCTCTCCTCAAAAATATTTCCAAAACATAATTGAAACCACATATAATATTTAATAAACTAGTAAAAATTTAATAATACAATTTCGAATAACACTGCAAGGATTTTATGTCAAAACTCACCCAAAAAGAACAAGTGGAAAACTTACAAACACCAAAGGCCTCATATACAATCCCATACCAAGATTCATGTAAACCCTATAATTAACAACACCAAAATAATTATTAGTTCTACAAATAAAATATCAGGAAATCAAAAAACAATAATGACAATAAAAAAAATTGTGTGCGATAGTAAAACCCTCACACTTGATGGTGGCGGCGAACCTAGAAAACACGCGACAAGCCGAGATCCCATCCAAATAATTATCCGCACTAGAAATAAAATATTAGGACTTCTTAACAAAACGACAGCACTAAATTTGATGTGTGAAACACAAAACGAGACATCAAGGTTTAGTTAAATTGATGGAAACACCAAAATTAGAATGAGATGGAAACCGTGGTTTGACAAAGGGGGGAACGACGACCTCACCAGAGCAGGGTGGAGGCGCTGTGCAATATGGTTCAGGCATCACCAAAACGTGTGCATCTAGAATACAGGTTGGCTGGTCACGCCCTGATAATGGAGGAATAGAGATATAGGAGGGTGGTGCGGTGCTGGTCAAATAGGAGGGGGGAGGTTACTGGAGATCGGGTCGCATGTAGGGTCATCATGAGATGTGGCCTCCAGAAAAACTAGGCGAGCTTGAGGGTCCTTGGGTTACTGTAGGTGGGTGGGAATAGGTGATGGCCACAGAAAAAGGGTGGTATCGTAGGAGGCCATGGATGCTGTAGCGCAACACGACGGGAGGCATGCGAGGGTAGGGGGTTCGTGCGGAGAGGCGAGCGATGAAGCATGAGCTCGGGCCGAGAGGGGGAGCTACGCCAGAGAGTCAGAGAGGCGGGAGGAAATCCACTTGAGGGGGAGACCGTGCATGGCGAAGGCCATGCCAGACGAAGTGCAGCAGGAGGCAAGGGCGAGTGTTGGGCAGGGGCTCACGGCGCGGAACGGTGAAGGAGAAAAGGGGGAATATCGGCGGCGCACAGGTTCCCAACATGCAGGAGGCCGCAGGTCAGGGGGAAAGACGCGGGAAATTGGGGAGGATTAGGGTTAAAAAAACAATAATAAAAAATAATGATAAAAATAATAAAATCAATAAACATTAATAATACAGATAAAAGATATCAATTTTTATCCATTTTATTTTACGTTATGATAGTAATATCAATGTTACAAAAATAATAATGGTAATAATATGAATAGCTAGGTAATAAAAACAATATTAATAACAACGAAATAAATTAATAATAATCATTATGGAAATAAAATGATGATTTTTTACATTAATTTTTAAATAATAATTATATTTATAACAACTTAGTAAATATAGTATTATAACCAGATTAAATAATAATAAAATAACCATTTGCAAGGACATATTTTATTTATTGTAATTTAAACATTAACACTGTTTTATCGATACAAAAAAAATTTGGATTCCATTTTTGATTGGATTAATTTATTTACATAATTTATTATTTATTTGATGTATCGCACCATCGCGCAACCACCAAGACCAAATGAACAGTCGCCGCTAACGGTGCGGTGACCGTACACCAGCCAAAGACCCACAAAAAACATCAAACATTGGAAAAGATCAAACAGGGACCTGAATAAACCCTGTTCAAATATTCCGGGACCGATAAAAGTATACAATAACATGTGCTCGTGGTCGGGGTGTGACAATTCCCCCCACCACAGACAATTTTTCCCCCAGAAAGTCACTAAGCCAATAGTTGACACAACTTGAGCCCATGACCAGACCAATCCAGAAGAAACCGAGAGGCTAAGGGTGACCATTACCAACACACGTCAGACCCAACCATGACAAGGAAAACCACTGCCTGAAGTTGAGGGGAGGACATGGGAGGGTTCTACCTACTACAAGAATGTGCTCACAAAGAAACCTTGAAACCCAAACAAACCACCCCGGGGTGGGGGACACAGGATCTCCCATAACAAACTCATTCATTTTCCCCACATGGACCGAACAAAACACCTGAGACATTGACAAAAAGTTCTCTACGGAATAACCCAAAATACTAAGGATGAGAAATAATCTCAACATTTCCCGTCAATTTCACGAAACGAAAATCCCCAAAACGAACACAGCAGAGGCCAACTCAAAATCAGAACATGTCCATCTATTCATAGGCCCACACCATTCAAAGAGACCCAAAAAATTAAAAATACACATTAAGATCAGATAAGTCTACTTGAATTTAAGTACAATGAGCTCAAAAAACCACAACAATGAGGATGGGTTTACGAAGGAAAAAATAATTGAACAATAAAACCATGGATGTTTCCAAATGAATTTGAAAAAAATTTCTGGACTAAGGTTCCACACACCCTTGACAACTCCTAAATCTGCGCGAGATTTACCCTTAGACATGTGGATGGGGCCGTGATGGCTGAAGCATATCCTACCTCACAGTCAGGCATTTTCATCTTTTGGTCTCTAACTCCTTCTGTTTAATGTTTCAAAAAACCATGATGGTCGTACATTCTCAAAGTGATGCAACATGATGACTTAGAATGTCTATTCCTTCCATTCTGGTGGTGCAAAAGATAGAGGTGTGACGAACTAGGATCTGAAACCGACGATGATAGTTTCTTAGAGACAGGTTCCAGTAGCCCGCACTCCTTGCCAGGTGGGAACCATCGCAGAAGTACACCATCATTAATCACACCCAAAACTCTGACAACGATGAGACATTTCATCTTTACTAACCCAGAACGGAACCCTCAAATAACACTAGGGCAGTACAGACCTTAACTATCCTGGGAGTTACCAACAAGCTGAAGACACATTATCTTTCAGAACAATAAAACTACCTCTAACAGACTTCGATTACCCGGAAAAGCAAGAACCACGCAAAATGATTTGATAACTGAGCACAACTCATTAACAAATTTTGGAGGATTTTTGGGCGGCATACCAATGAAAACATGAAAAAAACCATCGAAACTGGCATCAAGCAAAAAAACCCAATCAATGCAACAACACAAGCCAATGACAATATGCCCATAACCCAAACATATTCAATACACGGAGAAATCACTTTTACAAAACCATTATTTCATTACAATTTTTAAAAACTTTGTTTTTGAACCTTATGTACCATCACACCATTTTATTGACGTGTGGACACCCAGTATTGAAAGAATGCTTGTTTGGCCTTGAAACATAATTTACAGAATTTCATATGTAGCTCTAGTTATAATACTAAATGATTTCTTCTGAACAAGTGATTTGGGTTTTCTTGAGAAATGAGTTTTTTCATTAAAGTTGGTGAAGGCCCGTTTGGCACTTTAATAAAATAAATTAATTTGGAAAAAATCACATTGGAGTTACTCAGGGGTGATCGTTGGTGTGCATTGATTTCATGAGTTGTGTGTTATATTTGTGCCTTGTGACTGATTGATTTACATCGTGGACGAACCCCTTTTTTGTTCATGTGTTGACATGGGAACCTGGCATATTGAGTTAATTTTCTGAGAATGATTGTTTTACTTGTTAAGATTATGCACTGGCTAGTGTCCCCATAGGAGGGGAATACTGAGTTATTCTTACTATGGGGATTGGGCCCCTCGGTTAGGCCATGTAGGGATATGCCGAGCGTTAGGGAGTTATGACGTCATCGAGTTAGGGATTTCCTTTAGTATGAGTAACATGTATGGTACATTTTGTATTGTTCACAATCTCCTATGTTAGACCCATGTTTCTTTTAGTATTTATTGGTATGTGGTAGATTATTGAGAGGTCTACTTCAGATGTTGGTCCATGTATTCCACTTTTTCCATTGCACATGGTCTGTGTTGTGTGTTATGTGTTGTTTTCCTTTTTGGATAATAACTAATGTTTGGTTTTTTTATTGTTCACAAAAATGTTTTAAAATGAAATGCACCTGTTCCATTCAAACATTAATTTTTTTTTAAATTAAAAAGTTCAATGGACTCTTACTTTTTTTAGAAATGAAATTGCATGTGGAAACTAATATTTTATATAATTTTGTTCAATCCTAGAATTAGTAAATTTATTTATCTAAAGATAGTGAATTGGGAATAGATATCGGGCTATCCTACTGAGTTTTAATACTCAAGCCTAGAATTATTTTCTATTTTTAGAGTTTGTGTAGGCTACAGCTTTGGTGCATTTGCCTTGGGTAAATTTTGGTTTTGAGTTGTAGTGTGACCCGCGAGGTCTCGCAGAGATAGTGGTTGTATCTTTCGGTTAGTTTCATTTTCTTTTGTTCTTGTTTAGTTACTTTTTTTATTTTGCGCTACTCTATTTAATTTATGCTTCATTATTTAATTATTTCAACTGGGTAAAATAATTCCCACTGTCCGTTTTGATGTAGTGGTGCTAGTCGCCAGGCCGTGAGGATCGGTAATTCCTCTCGGGCCATGTCACGGACTGGCTTGGGTGACTGGTTCAGGGTCGACCTGGGTTGGTTTGTGACACTCATCCATATGAGGCTTTTAGAATTTAGATCATCGAACTAAACCTACAACACCTGATGATCTACTGGATCCATTCAGTCAGGTGGGATAAATACTAGATCATCTCTCAGAACCAACTCAGTCATGTAATCAACCTTTTTTTCAAATGTTATGCCAAAGAACTCATCAGGGAAAAAATCCCAAAAATGGTATACTATATGAGGGAAAAAAATCCTACCGCATTTTACTATTACCTATTGAAAGGCTCACTATTTTAGTTGTGAGGCTATCCAATCTTCACTGAATTAGTCTTGCATATCCAGCCAGAAGATCCCACTCGACATCGAGATAATAAAAGCACTATTCTATTGATAGGAATGTAAATATACTCTTGTAATACTCGATATGATAATATTATTGGACTAACTAATCTATATCAATAATCAATTCTAGGCACGTCATTTTCAGTGTGAACGATTCCCAAAAGAAATAGTAACCACCAATTTCTAGGGAACATGGCTTATAATGTTTTATATTTTTTGAACTCACCCCCAAAGGATTGTAAATGGTTAAGACACAATCTACATATTTAGCTTCCTAGACCAAACCAATTGGAAAAATTGATGATAGAAAGGAATATGATGCTCCATTATCCATAAAAACATATGCTAAGGAAGATGATACAAGATTCATAACACTGATAGTAGACAACACTGAATCCAAATTGGCTAGATTATTTTTTTTACCAATCAAATGATTTTTCCTTTTTCCCTAGGCTCTTGACATACCACCCTGAGCTATGTCCCTTTATTTTTAATCTTTCTCTTGGACGGGTTTACCACCTCCCCGACATCGGCCTAAATGTCTTGTGAAACTCCATCTACCGGCTATGTGATGTTTAGATGAGCCTATTCTTGATTCATTCCATATCCTAGTCCTTTGAAATAACTCTTCTATATAATGTTAGCATATAACCTCTAATGATAGTCTAATCATCCACTTACTCTACATCTGACTGAACGGTAATGATAATACAAGAACATGTGACCAAATATTCCCCACTGATTGAACAAGGAAAATAGAAGTCTTTAGATGGTAGTAAAATTCCCTAACTACTATATTGATTACTTCCTTGTAAGAAACTATCATTATGAAACTTATTACCACTCAAATAATAATTTCCATATTTCCTTGTTGACAAATCGTGAATGATTCTAATTACCTCCCCTAGATTTCATTCAGTGTGGAGAGCTCGATTCATCACATTTTTAAAGTCGAAAAAAGGGAATTTTTTTACGCATTATGTAATCTCATAATGAAAACCATCCTATAAATTCCTTTACTTGGATATCAAGTCAGATTCCAAAGTTGGAGAAAAGCATTGTTGGTGGATAAAATGTCTAGTAATTTATAGTGCTGAAAAATAGTCCAATATCAGATGCATGAACTCAGGAGCTTTTTCATCCCTCAAGGTTCAGTATAGAAATGTCTCAGGAATTATTCCCCATAGTCATTAAAATATATCCCATTATGCTACCCATATTCTACTAGAATATACCACTAATTCATGGATGGCCCATAAATAAAATATAAACCGAGTTATACCCTATTTTCTATGGGTCTCTTGAGTTGGTGAATGATTTCCTAGACTAACTCAATCCCAAACATGTCTTCCCAGAGTCCCCTTCCCCAGGAAACATATGATTATTATGAAGATAAATCACTATTTTGGTCTTATACATAGAGGGAACAGTTTGAAAAGTATCTCTTTCCCTGGATCACATGACCATTAGGAAGATTCAATGAAGAAGAACATAGATTTACTCTACTATAACTAAAAGAATTTACAATACAAATATGTTATGAGCATGTTGATTTCCACTCTTATAACATTCATATAGAAGAAGATTTATAATCATTTTCTCTATAAGTCAAAAAACACACCTTATAAAACTATCTAGCAACAAGTTCAACCAAATAGGTGGCTACAACAGTGTACCACTAATTCCTAGTATCCATAGACATGAAATAAAAGTACCTTATCATAACATGGCATGCCATTTTATTTACCCATTGAAACAAATATCCCTTATCATAGTTAAATGTGAAAGTATATACGACATGAAAAATAGATATGTCACTATCTTGAATAGTTCATGTCAATATATAGGTAGTTTTGGATTATGATTCATGTATTCTTACCTCACACTATATTGTGTCAAGATTATAATATTAAGAATTCATAACAACATACATCAACAACAACACACAACATGTGTATCAAACAAGACGAAATGACATCAACTAGAATAAGAACACATCACAAACAATAATCCCATCCCCAAGTACTTGTATCTTTTGACATACATGGGTTAGCTACTCCCATGTACAAGCTCATTACCATATATTGACACATCCATGTCTCCTTTCTACAATTCCCAAACTGTAGAGTATAAAAATTATGAACCTCCTCCACTGATACCACATTGAAACATCCCTCAATCCATCACTCTCTCACATGGTGGGAAGGGGTTTGTTAATGGTCTTAAAGAATACCTCCAATATTACATAGGCTTCCAACTAGTAGTGGAGGAGTTGGTTGTATAATATTGATACTATACCCCATAGGTATGAAGTGTCATAGAATTAGAAAAAATCATAATATAACATTAATAATAATCAATGTTAAGATAATTGTAGATTAATATAATAATATCTTATTGAACAATCCAATAATAAAAATTGAATAATGCATTGACATGGTATTATGTAACTAAATTTTATACTAGAACAACAGAATAAAAATACTAGAAGTACCAAATAGAAGACTAATGGTCCTTGGTCCCAAGCGCCATGTCGGTACCATTTACAAACTCCATCCCAACAGTAAAAAAGAAATCAAATGAAATTTCCCATGTCCTTACCTAAACCTGCATCCATGAAATTTTCTTAGGTACTAAACGATGTTCCAAATATGTTGTGAGTGTAGCTTAGTAGGTCAACACCACTATGTCAAAATAAAACCTTCCCAATAAGAAGTGTATGAAATAAAGAGATAAGTAGGTGTATAAAATTAATTTAATAATTAATAAAATAACACAACAAACTCATTCTATACCACACCTAAAATAACTCAGAGAATTTCATACCACCATTTCATCCTTATCTAGATAAAAAACGTACAATAACTATTTTGTAAACATGAAATAATAACAAGTATAATGTTTTACGACCATGACAACCATAACCAATCCAGGAAAATTCCCAATTTGCATTACGAAATATAAGGGTTAATTCCATTGAATAATTATAACATTATCGGGTAAAATATCTATATTCATTACAACAATCTGAATAAGATGAGCCCGCTCACTATAAGAATTACATGAATTTTATGTTCATGTTCATTGTCCTAGCCCATTATATAATAATCTGATCCTAGAAAACATTCCCAGTCATTCAACATGGTTATCAAAATATCAAATATATATCTCAATGGCTAATGTTACAAATTACCATTATTATTTCAAATTATAAATGTATTTCAATTCATATTTAATAAAAAATTATGACAATAATCAATATTCAAAGAAATATGTATTCTATAACCAGAAATATCCCAAAGTATCATGTCATGCTAAACATACATTATTCCATTATCTGAATATAAAACCAATAAAAACCAATAGAATTCATGGGATAATATCATTTAGTTATTCAACGAATTTGGAAATACACAATGAGGGAACAATCATGATATTTCATAAACATGAAATTATTAAACAAAACGGTTTAATGTTTAGACCCCTACCTTATAGAAAGAATCCAACAATCCATATTATTCTAATAACCCACATGGATAAGGTCGAAGATGATTTTGAAGGGTTTCCTAGAAAAACTATTGATCATGATCAATCCCATAAATTAAATTTAGAAAAGGCTTTCACCACAACTGTTGGAGATCCAAATGGAAAGAGGAAAAAATCAGACCAAAGGACTTATGGGGAATTGATCGAGTGAATGGGTCATCCAAAAAGGGGATTGGAACACCAAAATAACCTATAGGGTTTCCCTACATTGATAGTATAACAAGTCCCTCATTTTTTTTAAAAACAATTAGATTAACATATTGTTTAAAATACCAGGTCTAGAATTTACACATCGTGTAACATAGTTACACATCATATAAATGTTTTCAATGTTATTTCTGCAAAAATCCCACCACCTCAGATTTATTATTATTAATACTCATCAACAATTACATAATGTGTAATTCATTTAAATGATTTTTGAATGTTCTAAAATTGATTTTTCATCCCATTTTCCCTTTAAATCAACAAATATCCTTTAAATATCCTCAACATACCATGAACCCATTTTTAACACTATGTCCAATTTATAACTACACTCTATTAACTCAAACAGGCCGAAATACCAGAACATTATATAATTTTCCACAGAAATGGTTCTCTAACTAAGAAAAAGACATGACCACTAAGGCATAATAAAAAAATTTAGAGTGAATTGTACTTGGATGTTGATAAAATCTTATATAAAGTGCACAGAAATAGAACTATAAGAGGTGATCTTTATATAAGACCATCATGAAAGGGTAGTTTATGTTTCTTATTATGTTTAAAGGGAACATAACCATATGTTTTTTCAATAGATTTATCATTTCTATCAGTGTATTAAATTGCAGGATCTTAAGCCTAGTGAGATTCAGTTTATCATAATACAGTAGATGTGTTGACAGTCATTCCCTTTTATTGGGATAAACCATGGATGGTATCACCGTTAGAGTTTAATTAACTGCTTTAATAATTATATTTTTGACATTATGTGCCTTTTGGTTCCATTCTACATAGTAGGACATTTAGAATAAAATGAAACCCTTTTTTGAATGGGTGGTAATTGTTTCATTGACCATTGTAATGGGAATGGGCATCAGGTAATTCTCATTTTCAGATGGTTAGACACGACTTAGACATGGTCAATCTCTTTATTTCTCACATTCTCCTCTCATTTTTTAGTGGACGATATGGCATATAAACATCGATGTGAATGTTCATATGGAGAAACACAACTCTAGGATTAAGTCTCTTATATTGAACAACAATTACTAGAATTATTAGGGCTGAGAGCCTCCGCCTAGTATTCAGGATGTCTCACCATTCTACTGATACCTTGGGGTAATATATGTTCTTATATGTGGTACCCATTGAGTTTCAAAATTTAAAAATGAAACAGTTTATTTTTGTAAAATTTTTGAGCCTTCAGCTATTTTATATGTTCTAGATTTATCTATATTGTAGAATCACATGATTTTTAAATAAATGAGTTTGTACCAATGATAGGGATAAAATTCGTTAGACAATGGTGTTTTGAAACACCGTTCAGTTTAGTTATTTTCATTATATAATTCCATTTTATTTGTGAGTGTGGCCCAGAGGAGTTTCACATGTTCATTTTAGTTGAATATAACCTAGTGATTTTATTAGAAGCAATTATATCTCTTATTTTGTTGCTAGGAAAATTCTACGACAGAGAGTTTAATTTCAGTTCTATTAAATGTTTTCTTTTGAGTAGAAGGATCACAATTAAAGAGGATCACTGGAAATAGGATGTCATTTTTGAATGCCTTTTAGGATTGAATGTCTTAAATATTTTTGGTTATTTCTAAGAAGAACAACCTATCATGTCATTTCATGTGTTTACAACCACATAAAACACTGTTGATTTTTGATGGACTTTTAGGGTTGAGTATGATTAGTCATGGGAATTCCTTATGTGATAAAGACTAGTGATTGGTTAATGATGACATGTATACATGTGAAGATGAGTTTATTTCATTAGAATTTAACCTATTTTCATTCGACTATTCATCATTCATTTAATTGGGTAAGATTGACTAAAAATTGGAACAATACTCTTAATGTATTATTCTATGTGTTGTCTTTGATGCACTAAGAGAGTGTTGATCTTATGTCATACTAAATCTTTAATGGATATTGCAATTTTTTAGTGGTCCTTATCAGAGTTAATCAGTAGATGTGTGTATCTTATTGTGGTTTAAATAGTTTAGAGTATTCCATGGGTTCCCATATAGTAATGTTGTACACAGAATTTGGGACACCATCCGTTCTTCTATGACTTGACTACCTGGTGAATGCTGATAGGGGATAATTTAGTGTTATAATGTGGAAATCTTTTCATTTTACAAATGTATCAATTGATGGTATGAGCATGGCCTACTTTGGTTGGTTCCCCAGACTCCATAATATTGAATCTCAGGATATATTAGGCTTGTGTTGGGATAGAAGGTAATGATTTAAATGGGTAATGATCTAAAATGTCTAGTCTTTGTTACCCCTTGTTCGTGTCAAGGTATGATAGATTAAATGTCCAGGTGATGGTTTTACCAATGACCATGAACGAAATTTGGCATTATGATTCTGTGACAATTCCATGAGAAATTCATGGTGACATGGAAGAAGGTGTTTCAATTTAGTTTGCAATAAGTTGATCATCGAAGTAGATCACTGTGTGGTGGTCAGTTGGTGGTCAATTGACACAAGTTTTCCCTTGTTTAATGAATATGGTCGACAATGTACTATTCAAAATCTTGTTGTCATATGTATAAGTGTGTGGTATGTGTTACCCTATGCATTTCATGAATTATAGCTTTCCATATATACGTGAGGTCAGCAGGGAATCAAACGTTTGACCATTCTAAAACCATTCCAAGAGTGTCCATAGAATTATTAGAGGATCTCAAGTTATGTAGTTCTGATAGTGGAGGAATCATAGATAATTTTTCCAATTTATAATTTTAAAGACTGTTGTGGGGAGTAACTTCAAATCAATGATTAATGATATGATGATATGATATTTTATCCAGTTAAATAGGCTTAGGTAAGAACTGTTTTGATGTTTTTGTTGGAAATTGTTTTTTAGCTCACATTTAAATGGATAACTTCAATATTCTTAAGAAATGTTAAATGTTTAATTGGGGACTTCAAAACACAATGATACCATTGAAATGGTACATCATGAACATTATAGGTTGATTGATGTTTCTATTTTTCTCGAAGTCTTCTCGGGGTAGAGAATATCTATGGTGGAGAGGATGTAACGGCCAACATTTTCAATAAGGTAAAATTAAAAGAGTACTTGATCTTTTTTTGAATAAATGAGATAATTTTAAAACCATGATTCAAAACATAATTAAGATATTTGTAAAACATATTAGTGTTTTATTGACAAGGTTGAAGGAATAAGAGGATCTATGGATGTCTCGTTGAATTTTATGGTTTCTGGCACTAGGGATCTCACTATTTGGAGAGACTACATAGGGAAAACTATTTTACTTAAACCATGATACCTCAAGGAGTAACAATTTAGCATTTTATTTTTAATGAAATATTTAATAAAATTTTGTTAAAGTGAAATAAATTAAGTGGAAATAAATTTTCAATAAAAATTAACAAATATTTTTATGATAATAATAATAAAATTATTATTAGTGTTTATGTTAATTAAAAAACTAAAGTGGGTCTCCCCTCTCCACCACCATATAGTAAGACAGACTCTCCTAGCACCTCCATGGTGTGTGTGACCATCCACCATGACATCCTATCTACTCACCGATCACCACCGATTTCCTTGTGATATCTATTCAAATCTTAATTTTATGACTCAAATAACAATGATAATTAATTATTTTTCTAATTTATCCTCTCCCTATAATGATAGCTCATTCAGATGAACCTAGGGTTTGATATAATCTAATTGTTTTCATGTTATTTCTTGTTCTATGGAATAAAAAATGAATTTTGGGACCTCTTCATGTGCGTTCGGAAATCCTCTGCTGAATGTGAAGTTGATTAGTTTTATTCATCTAGCCATCATTGCCTTTAGGTGAGGTTTTCTACCACATCATTGTCTTTCCCAATTTTATTCTAGTCCATTAACTTTTTTTCAAATCCTAGTAATTTTTATAGATCATGTGGAGAATCCTTGAAACATTTCACTCATGTACATGGGTATATGTGTATATATATATATATATATATATATATATTTGTCCCTCTTACTTGTATATGTTATCTCATAGTGAGGGGAATTTTTAAATTAGATAATGGGGTATATATATACAATTCATGTATGTTGAAGTATGGAGTATATTTGAGTTAGAACATTGAGTGATAAAGTTATCAGATTGTCTTGGTCTTCATTTTGAGGTAGTGTCCCATTAATTTTCCCTTTAAACTTAAAAATGAATTAATTAATTGATTTCCTTCTTTCGTTATGACTAATTAGTGCTGATTGAATTTTTAGAATATTTTTTTAAATATTCTGATGTTAATTTGTAATGAGAAGTGCAAGGATTTTAAAATTAAACTCCTCAAACGGTGGAGCACTGTATTCTATGCAAAAAATTATTGATTATACTTTTATGCTTTTCTAGCTTATTAATTTGATTTTTCTCAATGCGTTCATGTATTTTTTAGATATATGGAATTCTTCTACATGGACTTAATTCTTTTTAGAAAATAGATATTCTCATTATTGAAATATATCATTGATTAGTGAACCTCCTAAGTTCATTTTTGACACAATCCCACCTAAATGACTAGTGAATCAAGATACCTTTCAGTGTTTGTCTTGACATATAAATGGATTTTACAAAGTTGTAAAATTACCCTTTTTCCATGTTTCACCCAATGTACCTTTTAAAATTTATATGTGATTTTCATTTTCTTTACCTAATTGTCATTGAAAATTTTATTTTCATTACCCGTTCAATATTTATTATATAAGAGACTATATTAAATGGTTAGTTTGAATTGGAATTGAATATAGTGTTGTGACCATGACTCCAGTTATTTTAATAAGAACATCTTTTGATAATTTAATGGTCAAAAGGTTGACAAATATGAAGGATGATTCAACCATGAATTTTTTATGATACGTTTTGACATGGGTCGCTTAACATTGGCCAGGAAAGAACATGCGTTCTATATTATAGACTCATGGAAGAACTCATGTGATTGATGGGTTATAACTGAACATTCCAAAGAAAATGATTTGGATTTCTAGGGAAGGGATTCATGGGTGGTTTATTATACTAATGAGTGATACTGGTTCATTAGGGGAGAAATTATGGATGGAACCATGGGTAATATGGCTATTCCATGCCTTGGTTGATACTTGATCCCCTAGGTGATATAAAACGGATGAACAAGGTGTTACCTTGACTTGATTAGTAGTTGTAAATACTTATGGGTAACATTAGAAAGGCATTATTTTTTTTGGATTAATCATATGTTCCCACTACAACACTTGGGATTACATGATGATTACCTTGGATGGGAACAAGACTCAACCCATGGTTTTGATGGATTTCTCGTTTCACTTGGGAATTAAAATATTCAGCTGAAGTATTATGAATAGTTTTATGCATTTCATGCATTGTGAAATTCCATGTTGATATAGTTCACTTGAAACATGCTAAGAGGGAACAAGGGGTCTATATTATGGACTCATGGATGGAATCACATGCTCGATGGGTCCTTACCTGACACACCTGGGGAGATTACTTGTTCTACCAAGTAAGGGATCATAGAGAAGTTATTTTGTGCCTTCATGATACTAGTTCCCTAGGGGAACAACTATGGATGGACATGTTGAAATGGTGGATACTACATGAATTAGTTGATACTTAGTCTTTTAAAAGAGATACCAAGATGGAATCATAGATACTTTTCCTTGAGTGATAAATGGGGTGACATATAGGTCACCATGGACAAGATCAATGGTATTTTATTACATTATATATTCATATTGTGATACATAGAATCCTTTGTAGATCACCTTGGAGAGTAATATGACTCCACCACTAGATATGATGGATTAGTTATATTTTATTGATTTAATGCACTTCCTATTTTGTTTTTCTATACTTATTGCTTATCAATTATATTAGACCATATAATAGTGTTATTCTCCCTTACAAACTAGCATAATTATGTGATGACATTTTAATTGGACACCACTCCGAATAACATGTTGGTGGGTATGTCGTCGGAGGTTATATCATTCACATTAGAATTTTTATACATAGTATTATATGAAAATGTACTCTTTTATACTTCCATATTAAAATAAAAAAAGTGGTATAAGATTGTTGTTTGTGTATGAACACAAACCAATTTTGTATTATCAATTTCTATCACTTTGTATTTATTATTTGTCAAACACTTCTTAAATTATTTTTCATGGATTTGATTGTGATTAACACCATTGGTGTCAAACTAATGAGATTTATATCTCACACCCTTCTATGACTCATTTTGGAACCTTGGTATGACTTCTTTTTTGTAGTTATTTGGATTCATTTCTTGTGTTGTGCTATGTAAATGGGATCTAGAGAGTAATTGAATAAGATCATTCTAATGATGAACAAGGAATTTACCTTTGTAGTTTTCTTTAGTTTTGTTATATTGTACATATTTTAACTTTTAGTAACTCCTGACATTAAATTAACTATTATATGGAATTGGAATTTTCCATTTTACCTTAACTCAACTATTATATGTATTATTCTCTATTGTTCTCTTGTATTCTTCTTTTCTTCATTTTTTAATTAATTCCATTTCTTCATATATTGAATACTAATTTACAATGATTACAACATTGTACATACTTTGATCTACGAGGTAATAATATCCCTATGGAAACACCATAGGCACTTGTTTCTAGTCGTTAACATATAGTGTTTGGGGAGATGAGTTTCAGGTCATGTTGCAATTAGTTTGTCAACCAGTTTAGTTATTAGTCAAGCTGAGATGTTAAAAAATGATAATCCATTATACATTATGTTTTATAAAAAATGTTTTTTTTGGTTTTAAATTTTTTTTTCTTTCAAATATTTATAATTTTCAATTGTTCTTTAATAATAATAAATAATAATGTATTATTCCTTGAATTTATTAAAAATTGTGACAAAATTTTATATTTTTTGTTGCTTTGGGAAAATGTATTATGTAAAAAATTTTATTTGACCAATATGTATTGGATGAAAATGAAAATATATTATTCTATATATAAATATTATTATGATTTTTTTAATACATATATTAAATCAGAAAATGTTCAGCATATTCTATAATAAAATTAAAATGTCATATCAATTATAGATGTTCAATAATTATATTGTATTTTATGTAAATCAAATATTGTCCACTATTATGTTTGTATTAACTTATAATGAAAAATATTTACTTTTTCTGAGAAAATATCCAATGAATCAAAAACAAAATTTATGTAATAAGTTTTTATGTTTTAAAAATATTATAGTTTGTCATGTAAAATAATTAATATTTTCCAAAAAAAATTAATAATGTGAATGTTTAATGAGGTAAAATATTAATATCATGGTAAATTATATATGAAGTACATCTTTTTTTGAGGTAAGAGATGTTTTGTGTTTTTATTTATATTATCCTAATAAATAGATAATATTTTTATAATATTTGAAAAATAGTAATAATATGAATTTTACTATTTATTTTTCATGTGATTGAAAATGAAAACAAACTAAAATTTTATGTCAACATATATCAAATGTAACTATTTAGTTGTTATGCATGGTATTATATTAATACAATCTAATTTTATAGTATTCACTTGTTTAACATTCAAACATAATAAGATTCTGTCCTATACAAAGAAATAATGTATATAAAAAAATTTCAATATCAATTTTTCTTATGTCTGTGATCTATTCTTTAATAAAATCATACAATATAAATTTGAATTAAATTTTCTAGAGTGTATTGGTTAGTATTTGAAAATATTATAAGTTGAAATTATTTATTTAACAAAACAAATGGTGAAATTCATGAACCATCATCATTTTAGTTAATAAATGAGGATTTTTGAATCCCTCAATGAGGCTATGTAAATATAGTTATGTTGCTTACATATATTGTTAGAGTAATATCATCTAAATATTCTATTAGGTTATGTGTTTTTTAAAAAAATAAAAAATTTATTTTGTTATGTAACATTGTATAATTTGTTATTGGTTTATGAGATTTGAATATTTCATTAGGTTTCATTAAAATTGAAATTTCTTAGGGATTGATGTGATATATATAATGTATGATGATTCAACAATGAAATTAAAAAATTTGTATAAGATTTAAAATACATCATTGAATATTTGGTAACCATCCAAGGTTTGTGACAAAAATAAATCCATAATATCTATGACAGAAATCAAAATTGTATTAATAATGGTTTCTGTGGGTTTTTAGCGATCCATTTAAACAATTTAGAATAATAAAATTACATGATTTATTTGATTGAATCATTGTTTATAAAGAAAAGTATCATGGTCTATTTTTCAATTATTTGATTTAAGTTGTTTAATTTTGTGTTGACCATGTGGTGGAAAATTTTAATGGTTTTTTCACAACGATTTTATTTTATTAAAAATATATGATGTAGGTAATAGTGAAAATAATATATTTTTGGATTAATTTAATGATATTATTTATCACACGAAATTATTAATATAATATAATTATTGGGAATCAATATCACGGTTAGATGGAAAAACTCTATTGGGATGCTAATTGTAACGATTGGGAAGTTGACTACCAAATAGTTTTATGGAAACCATGTAATGGTTTTGGTAAATGAAATAATATTTTGGATGGATGAATAATACAGATTTTATGGGATCTTAAGATACTCACCTTCGCTTTCATATTGAACCACGATCAAACAAAACAATCCAATAAGGCATGGTTCCACATTCTAGTTTCGTATATAATATAATTTTATGGAGTTTTCATATATACTACGAAAAACCCTCTATAGAGTTTTTCAAACATTATTTAGTGTGTTCCATATATACTATTTTTGACCTATAGGGTGAGAATATGGTGTAAAACTGATCTATCATTTAGAGATACATGGGAAGCATTGAAAAATATTTAACAAGTAAGAATATTAGTGATCCACCATCCTCATTAAGCTAAATTATATCTTCATGATCTAAATATAAATTAATTTTTAGATAATAAAATTACAACACATTAAACAGAATCATAACTGATAGGTACTAGGGAACAAATTGATTAATAAAATAAGTTTTCATAATTTATAAACCATGTTATATTGTTTGTTAAGAAATCTCTACCACTCTCTCTAATTAATATTTTATACATTATAATGTGAGATATTATGGAATAACCAATAAAGAAATATTTTTTGGTTGTTTTTTTGGTGACATTGGTTCACCCTTATAACTATGAATGGGGTGGTAAAGGATGACATTATTTGGTGGACCACGTGGGTAACTCATTTAGTATAGTGGGTTTCCATTGTCCACGTAGAATTAATGCTATTAAAATATATGCATGAACCCTACCCAAAGGGGATTGATATACTAGAAATCTAACACATAGTAAATTAAAAAATTACTTAGATAATATTTATTTAAATAATATTGAAAATAAAAAAATCAAGATAAAAAATTAATTGAATGTTAAAATTAAACTGTAAAATGTATATTTAGAATATGATAAAATAGATTACCAAGAAAACACATACCCAATTTTTGGATGGGGAATGGTAAGTAAATAATTTCATGCTAAATATGGAAATAGAATAAAGACCCAAAAAAACATAAACCAAATGGATTTTTTGGAATAAATTGAATACACCAAAACTTGGAGAAACAACACCTAATGTAAATTAATGAATCTATATGTTTTTGTTTAACTAATATTTCTAAATATAACATGTAAATAACACTAAAAACATATATTATCCACAAAAAATTACATATAATAGACTATGATATGATACATGGATAATGCATAACCTTCCATTGATGGATGATCCCCGAAACTAATCTTGTAGAGTCTACTACTAGTTGAACCAGTTCATATATAAGATACAAAACAACACTTCATTGAGGTATTCTATAATAAAAGCCAATAACACTAAAATGAAACCAATATCCACTATCGACAAAAATTATAGATATAACTTGTTATATTACTCCCTTCACTAGTTTTTATCTATATCATCATATCAATATATAGATATATATGTAAAAAAAGTTATAAAAATACCCTTTATTACACATTTTTACATTAATGTCGAATAAAATAGGATTAATATTCTTAATTATTCTTTTATATTGATGGAAATAATATAGCTCGACAATAAAAAAGAAATAAAAAAATAAAGAAATGAATATCATCATTAGTAGATTTAATGATTAAATCAATAACATCTTAATCATTGGTCGATCTGAGTGATTTTATGGTGATAAGAATGAAGTAAAACTCATCCACTAATCCTGATATAGGTTATCATGATGTGTCTAAAAATAAAAAATACCCATAACATAATATTTTTAATGGGTTATGTGAAATGAAACTGTATCAAGTCAATCAAAACTGGAATACTATAATAAAAAATATTACATTATAAGTATAGATAAATTTCTAATAAATAATAAATATAAATAATTTTATAACATTTAAAATCATAAGTTATAATTAAAAAATTTATTAAAAACATATAGACCCCCTATTACAATAATATAAACAAACATATTTTAAAAAATATATTTTACTAAAAACAAATAAATATAAAATAATAGTTAGTAATAAATATATTTTAATAACCCTCTTTGAATATAATTATAATTTGACTAATATATGAAGAAAATTTCATATTCCACAATAACCATTTAATATTATTAATCAAAAACATTAAAAAAACGTTTACTTGTAAAATAAAAATAACATGAACATAATTATTTTTGATTAAATGATTCTTTACCTATGTATACCATTTTTAATGTAACACCCGAGACTTTTATGTTATATAAATCATTAAAGGAATCTTTTTCTACACAACACTTTCTTGTCTTTCTTTACATGAAATCGCGACCTTCCTCGATAGTTTGCGTCGTACGCAATACCAAGTTTCACTAAACAACGATATACTATTAAAATATTATTAAAACTAGCCGTTATGAATAGTAATAACTACTTTTTTAAATTTTATAAATTTTATTTTTCAAAATGGACTTCATTTTTGGATTCGTAATATCGAAATTAGCCTAGGGTGAAATTTTGGTATTTTTCTGAAAACTTTCAATTTTTGATTAATAGGGAAACCACTAAGTGGTAGTTAAAAAACTGAATTTTTCATAAAACATAATTTTACCACATACGTGAGTGGAATTTCAAAAATCCAAGAGATACGATTGATGTCAGTAAGTAAAATGTGGTTCAATGAGATGAAAATAATTTTTGGTGAATAGTAACTTTTTATTTTTATTTACCACGGTTAAAAGTAAATAGGGTAATTAAGGGTCAAAATGATATTATTATTACCCTAACACATGTCCTAATTCTATTTGATAAGTTTAATTCGACCAAAAACAAACTTAGGAACAAAATATGACCATTTAGGCCCACTTGGATTAGATTAGGACATTTATTATTAATTTATTTAAAGAAGGGTTAAAATAGTTAAAATCAAAGTGTAATAAGTAAATAATTTTTAATATGGGGATATACATAAGATAAATTCGACTATAAATATTCATTAGAAATATGAAAATATTTTCTACTTGACGGTATTTTATTTGTAATTTTTAAAAAATAAATAATGTAATTTATTTATGACACAAAGATGATGCAGTAATTATCTTATTAATGAAATATTGACAAAATTGATGTTATAAACACCAAAATAAATGTAATTTGACACTTTTTATGAAATACGCTAATTTTATAGATTAATATGACATGCTAGTATTGATTTAATTAATTTTTTCTAACTAATAATTCTGTTATGATTTTCACAAAAATTAATTACTAAATAGTGTCAAAATTGACAAAAAATAGTTTTTAAAAAAAATATTATATTAGTAATTGTTATTTTATTCCTAAAAATCCAAGGATCGGCCAAATGACTTAGATAAGGTTATAGATATTAATAATAACCAACTTGGGGTTCGTTTGGCTGCTTATAGTATGTTTATTAACTTTATAGTATAAGAACACAAGAAGACACGGTAACAGTAAAATTATTTAACTTAATGTTAAATCTACATGATATGGTTAAAATAGGAACCTAAACTTGTCTAAATTCTATTGGATGAGATGACTTCGACCCATACCCACCTTAGCCTCGAAATAAATCAATTTGGAGCTATTTAAAACCGAACTTGACTTTATAATAAAATAATATTTTCAGTCATTTCAAAGGTGCCCCTCTCCTCCCTTATAAAAGGGAACCTCCTCCCTCTCTTCCTCACACCACTTTGAGCCTTCAAGCTTGGCAAAACCCTGCCACTTTATCCTCTCCACTTCCCTAGATACATCCTACAGGTTCTGGTCTTCTTCAAAGACCTATTTTAGTGCCCTAAAAGGAGGTCTCAAAGAAGCACTTCAAAGAAGAGGTAATGTCCGTTACCGATTCTTTCATCTTTATTTCTTCTTCCACTTCTTCTTCTTTAGTTGATTAATTATGAATTAATAACATTAGTATCACTCATATACTGATATTTTATTATGAAACAACCCTATTTTACCATCTATCCATCCTATGGAAAAAGAAATCACCACGCGTGCGTACGTACGGAATACCGTCTCCACGCTGTGGTGTAATCTATTTTCCACCACCACCTTACTTGGATGGGTATAATGGTGTAAATAATGACTATATATTACTATTATAAAGTGATACTGATTCTAAAATAGTATACATACACTCCAATACAATTCCACGATCATAGGGATGATATCATCACTCGTGCGTACGTACGGAATATCGTCTCCACGATGTGATGCGACTCATTCTACATGATCTTCATTTCATAATGATTATATAAATGAAATGAATTGAATGAATGAATATGATATATACTATACTAATACCATTCTGGAAATGAGGTATCTATAACCTAAATAGAATAATAAGAATTTATTAGACAAAACACGCATAAGAACAAAAAGTTATAAACACCCGAATAACAAGTAGCAATGAAATATTACTACTAAGAAGCTAAGAATATGACCAAATATGATATCATAAAAATAAGTATGATTCTATAATTAGTCAATAACATTATTTAAATCATTATACAGGAGGTTTAGACACGTACAAATTATATTAGACCTAAGGTAAGGGAAATATCACAATCTCATTTTTATCCGAGATTATTTTTTACATTGGCATTTACTGGGGTGTATTTTATCATCCACATCCATGTTTCCTCAATATGTAATATTATTTCCATCCACCTACAATTTTTTTAATCCAATTTTACACTTCTGTTAGTTTTTATTAAAATATATGAAAGGAAACTTTTGTCATTTTTCGTACGAGGTACTTTTTGACTTTTCTGAAAAAAGTACGAGAAGAATGTTTTTTTAACTTATACAGCATGAGTGGATTTTTAAAACATTATTTCCAAGAAGCTTCCTTTACAAGTTTTCATGTTTATTTTTAATCAAATTATTTTAGTTTAAAATTGTATGACATGTTAAGAAAGGAAAAAGGGTTTTAATGTAGAAAGGTTATTTTCCTCAAGAAAGGAGTTCAAGTGTTTTATCAAAATTATTTTCCATATAAGATAATATAGGGTTCTTTTTCTATCCCGATTATTACATTGATTTGATTATGTTGTGATGGAATTATTTTTTATTAATTCCTTTATCTTATATGAATTATTTTATGAAGTCATGTTGTTTAAGAATCCCATTTTTATTACATGGGTTATGTAATGATGTATGATTTATGATTTTGTGGCACACATAAGAATGGTATCATTATGAGATGGGTGGGACCTATATCTCCCTCCAATTCATTGGGTAAATATTTTTTATCTCATGAGATATACATGGCTGGAACGGTAGGTTATACCGGTTCAGTGAAACAGGACTGAAACGAGGGTGACTCGGTTCAGAAATGGACTTTGTCCACTAAGATAGTCTTGGAAATGAGTCTTGACTAATAAGATATGATTCTCTTTGATTATGTGTGTATGCCACAAAGTTTCATTTTTTATGTTATGATTATTGGTATTTCATTTCACTACTATGATTTATCCCATGTTATGAAATTATGCTCTCTTTTGCAGGTTAAGATCTCTAAAATGTTATGTTCTTATGAATATGATGTGATTGATATTTATTTTTTTTTACCCTTTTTGAGCATTTGAGCTCACCCTTTTGTATGTTTTGTTTCCCCAGGTCAATAATAAGGATATTAAGTAGAATATTCCAAAAAGGGACTCTAGATATGATGAAAAAAATTGGAGGCAAAGTAGATTCTTTATGAACCAGTTGTTTATGTTTCCCTGTTTCTAAAGACACTATACCTATAAGGCCCTTTCTTGGTTTTGTTATATGTTGTTATATGTGTGCTTCAATTCTGAAGTAAAAACAATGTATGTAAAGTATGGGTCGTTATAGTTGGTATCAGAGGAAAGGTATAATCAACCTTTGGAAACTAGGATGTGAAAGCCTTAGTAAGAACCCTAAGGATAAGTCTAAGCATAGAACATAATCTTAGTGTTTTAGAAATGGCCATGAATAACCTAGGATAAGACCTTAAGTGTGAAATTTTATTCTTCATTATGTTTTTTTCCTATTATAATTAGTGTCGCTCACACTATTCTTCTTGGTTTTTGTCAATGGCTGGAACCCAAAGGAACCGTGTTAATGCAGAATGCGATGGGAAATGCAATGATTGTACCCCTGAGCAACTAAACATTATTGGAGCTGGAATGCAAAATCTTGTAGCCATGCTCACACAACTTTCTAAAGCTATGAATCATGCAGGACGTCCAAACGATCAATGGAAGGAGCAAAATTCTGTTGAATCCTTCATGAGACAGTGTCCACCTTCATTTAGCGGGTCTACTGATCCTTTAGTTTGTGAACAATGGATTAGTACTACTGAAAAGATATTTTCAGTTCTTCAATGTTCTGAATATGATAAAGTCATCTTAGCAGTGTATTGTTTGGAAGGTGATGTTGATCAATGGTGGAATCTTATTAAGAATACGAGGCAAAGGGAGGAAATTGAGTCTATGGAATGGGATGAGTTCAAGAACTTATTTTTCAATAAGTACTTCCCTCGTATTCTCTGAAAAAATATGGAGAAAGAGTTTCTTGAAATGAAGCAAAAGGATGATAAATCTGTTGGTACCTATGAAGCAAATTTTACAAGACTTGCAAGGTACGCTTCTGGTATTATTATCCAACCTGAGAGTATGATCGATCGATTCTTTAGTGTCTTAAAACCAAGTCTTCGAAGGGCCTTAGCCATAAGGGACTTCAATAGCTACGAGGAAATCGTTTGATGTGCTCTCAATGTTGAGATGGAGATTGGAGTAACCCATCAGTCATATGGGTTTGACAAGAAGAGGAAAATGGAATTCAAAGGAAAATCTAAAGAGCACACTAAAAAGAAGATGAGCTTTCCCTTATGCTCAAAGTGTGGAAAGAAACCAGGAGGGAGTTGTCTTAAAGGTACAAGTAAATGTTTCAAATGTGGAAAAAAAGGTCACCGGGCATTTGAATGCTGCGATGATGGGAAGAAGATGTTTAATGATGCAAACAAAGGAAGGGATACACAAAATAAACCTACTACACTTCAATGTTTCAAGTGCAAGGAGATGGCACATTATGCCAATAAATGCCTTAATCCAAGGGTTGATGATGTTGGTCGACGTCAACAAACTTTTAAGGCTAAAGACAAAGGAATGTCACATGCAGTTTCTATCAGCGATGTGGAGTATGATAACGATGTGGTGAAAGACACACTTACTATCCACTCTAAAGTAGAAAATGATTTATTTGATTCTGGATCCACCCACTCCTTTATTTCTGAAGAATTTTCTAAGGGTATCACCATATTACCTCAACAATTAGATGCTGAGTTAGCTGTGACAACCCCTAATGTCATAGCAGTCGCATCAAAAGTTTATAATTCTTCTCCGATTGAAGTTTGTGGGAAAGTGCTTCCTGAAAATCTTGTGATCCTTCCTATAGTGGAATTGGATGTGATTCTTGGCATGTATTGGCTTTATCTACATGGAGCTCATATCAATTTCCAAAGAAGGGAAGTCACATTTCATATTCCAGATCAATCTATGATCGTCTATCGATGCAAGGATGAACATAACCTTCCAGTGGAAATTCCTTCCATCTTATGGGTCCTGATTCCACTAAATGAATGTTATTTATCTCAAATGGTTGGTGAGAAACTCACAATTAATAATATGCCCATTGTACGGGAGTTTGATGATGTCTTTTTTGGAGGAATTACCGGGTCTTCCACCGAATATTGAAGTTGAGTTTTCAATAGAACTCGTACCGGGTGCTTTTCCTATTTCAAAGACACCTTATAGAATGGCCCCAATTGAGTTGCAGGAATTGAAGAAGCAACTCCAAGAGAATCTTAATATGGGGTTGATACTCCCTAGATCGTCACCTTGGGGAGCACTTGTTCTGTTTTTTAAGAAGAAATATGGGTCAATGAGACTCTGCATTGATTATCGAGAACTTTACAAGATCACTATCAAGAACAAATATCCTCTCCCGCGCATTGATGACCTATTTGACCAACTACTTGGAGCTCAATACTTTTCCAACATTGATCTTCGTTCAGGGTATCATCAATTAAGGGTCAAAAGGGATGATATACTAAAGACGGCTTTCCGTACAAGGTATAGACACTATGAATTTATAGTGATGCTATTTGGTCTTACCAATGCCCCTGCTATCTTCATGGATCTAATGAATAGAGTCTTTAGAGACTATCTTGATCAGTTTGTGGTAGTCTTTATAGATGATATTCTTGTCTATTCAAAGAGAAATGAAGAACATGAAGATCACTTGAGAATTATATTGAAGACCCTAAGAAAGGAGAAGCTTTATTCCAAAATTTCCAAGTGTGAATTTTGTCTTCAAAAAGTTGCATTTTTTGGGTCAGATAATCTCAAAAGAGGGGATATCTGTGGATCCAGCAAAAACAGAGGTTATCGAATGATGGTCGAGACCAACAACAGTAACAAAGATCTGAAGTTTTCTTGGTTTAGCTGGATATTATCAACATTTTGTGAAATATTTTTCATGATTATCTAATCCACTCACCAAGTAGACTCGGAAAGGAGTTATGTTTGTTTTGACGGAGGAATGTGAAGAGAATTTCAAGGATTTGAAAAGAAGGTTATCCAGTTCACCTGTGCTCACACTGCCTTGTAGTAGAGAAAGGTTTGTGATCTACAGTGATGCATCCAAGAAGGGATTGGGGTGTGTTCTTATGCAAAATGATATGGTGATAGCTTATGCCTCACTACAATTGAAAATACATGAGAAAAATTACCCAACTAATGATTTGGAGTTATCTGCGGTAATCTTTGCATTAAAGATTTGGAGGCATTACATTTATGGAGAAAGGTGTGATATTTATACTGATCATAAAAGTTTAAAGTATATTTTCACACAAAAGGAGCTGAATATGCACCAAAGAAGATGGTTGGAGCTGATTAAGGATTACGACTGCTCAATCCATTACCACCCTGGGAAAGAAAACAAGGTGGCAGATGCATTAAGTCGACAAGACCACGCTAGTTTATCCATGATGAGGATCACAAAAGATCCAATATTTATGGATTTACAAAGGATGGATCTTGGAATTATAATGAATGGGGAAAATCGTATCTTTCTCAAATGAATGTTCAACCATATATACATGTGAAGATTAAAGAGGCATAGAAAGAAGATGTCGAGTTACAAAAGAAGGTGAGAAATGTTCCTGAATTCAACCTTGATTGTGATGGGATAATAAAGTTCAGGAATAGGGTTTGTGTTCCTCCCATCCCAGAATTAAAGAAGGAGATTCTGGATGAGGCTCATAGTTCTTCCTTCTATATTCATCCTGGAAGCACGAAGATGTATAGGGACCTGAAGGAGTACTTCTGGTGGGATGGCTGGAAAAGAGATGTTGCTGAATATGTCTCTCGATGCTTGGTTTTTCAACAAGTTAAGCTGAGAGACAGAAGTCTAAGGGGATGTTACAACCATTACCCATACCCGAATGGAAATGGGAAAACATCACTATGGACTTTGTCACAGGACTTCCTAAAACATCTAAAGGATATAATGCTATCTGGGTCATAGTTGATCATCTTACAAAGTCTGCACACTTCATTGCTATTAGAAAGGATTTCTCTCTGGATCATCTTGCCAGGATATATGTAAAGGAAGTGGTAAGATTGCATGGAGTACCACTTTCTATTATATCTGATCGGGATCCGAGATTTACCTCAAAGTTCTGGCGAAGTCTTCAGCATACTCTGGATTCATAGTTGAGTTTTAGCACTGCTTATCATCCTCAGACAGACGGTCAGTCTGAGAGAACAATTCAAACTATAGAAGATATGTTGGGAGCTTGCTCTATGGATTTCAAAGGTGTTTGGGATCAACAACTGCATTTGGTGGAATTTTCTTATAATAATATCTTTCACTCAAATATTCAGATGGCTCCTTATAAAGCTCTCTATGGAAAGAAATGCAGGACTCCAACTTTCTGGGATGAAGTTGGGAAAAGAAAACTATTAGGACCCGATCTCGTTGATGAAATGGAAGAAAAGGTCAGATCTATTCAACAACACATAAGAGCAGCTCAGAGTCGACAGAAAATCTATGCCGACAACCGAAGAAAAGACCTAGAGTTTGAAGTGGGTGATAATGTGTTCTTACGAATATCTCCCTGGAAGAGGGTCCTGAGATTTGGAATGAAGGGGAAGTTGAGCCGTTGATATATCGGTCCTTTCGAAATACTAGATCGTGATGGGAATGTAGCTTACCGATTGGTGCTTCCACCGAATCTCTCTCAAGTTCACGATGTGTTCCATGTATCTCTCCTGAGAAAGTACATACCTGATCCTTCACATGTACTCAGCTCAAAAGTTGTACCATTAGAGCAAGATCATTCTTATGAAGAACAATCGATAGAGATTCTGTATCGTAGTGAAAAAGTCCTACGAAACAAGAACACTCGATTGGTGAATGTTTTATGAAGGAACCACCAATTAGAAGAAGCTACATGAGAGTTTTGGATGTGATGAGGGAGAGTTATCCTCATCTGTTTGTTACAAAGTGACGAATTGCGAGGGAGAAATTCATTTTAAGGGGGGTAGAATGTAACACCCGAGACATTTATGTTATATAAATCATCCAAGGAATCTTTTTCTACACAACACTTTCTTGGCTTGCTTTACACAAAATCACGACCTTCCCAGATAGCTTGCGTCGTACATAATACTGAGTTTCACTAAACAACGATATACTATTAAAATATTATTAAAACTAGCCGTTATGAATAGTAATAACCAGTTTTTGAAATTTTATAAATTTTATTTTTCACAATGGACTTCATTTTTGGATTCGTTATATCGAAATTAGCCTAGGGTGAAATTTTGGTATTTTTCTGAAAACTTTCAATTTTTGATTAATAGTGAAACCACTAAGTTGTAGTTAAAAAACATAATTTTTCATAAAACATAATTTTACCACTTCTGTGAGTGGAACTTCAAAAATCCGAGAGACACGGTTGATTTCAGTAAGTGAAATGTGGTTCAATGAGATGAAAATAATTTTTGGTGAATAGTAACTTTTTACTTTTATTTACCACGGTTAAAATTAAATAGAGTAATTAAGGGTAAAAATGATATTATTATTCCCCTAACACATGTCCTAATTATATTGGATAAATGTAATTCGACCAAAAACAATCTTAGGAATAAAATATGACCATTTAGGCCCACTTGGATTATATTAGGACATTTATTATTAATTTATTTAAAAAAGGGTTAAAATAGTTAAAATCAAAGTGTAATAAGTAAATAATTTTTAATATGGGGTTATACATAAGATAAATTAGACTATAAATATTCAATATAAATATAAAAATATTTCCAACATGATGGTATTTTATTTGTAATTTTTATACATTAAATAATGTAATTTATTTATAACACGAAGATGATGCAGTAATTATCTTATTAATGAAATATTGACATAATTGATGTTATAAACACCAAAATAAATGTAATTTGACACTTTTTATGAATTCCAATAATTTTATAGATTAATATGACATGTTATTATTGATTTAATTAATTTTTTTCGAACTAATAATTCTGTTATAAATTTCACAAAAATTAATTACTAAATAGTGTCAAAATTGACAAAAAATAGTTTGTAAAACAAATATTATATTAGTAATTGTTATTTTAGTCCTAAAAATCTAAGGTTCGGCCAAATGACTTAGATAAGGTTATATATATTAATAATAAACAACTTGTGGTTCGTTTGGCTGCTTATAGTAAGTTACTAACCTTATAGTATAAGAACACAAGAAGACACGGTAAAAGTAAAATTATTTAGCTTAATGTTAAATCTACATTGTAAGGTTAAAATAGGAACCTAAACTTGTCTAAATTCTATTGGATGAGATTATTTCGACCCATCCCCACCTTATCCTCGAAATAAATCAATTTGGAGCTATTTAAAACCGAACTTGACTTTATAATAAAATAATATTTTTAGTTATTCCAAAGGTGCCCCTCTCCTCCCTTATAAAAGGGCACCTCCTCCCTCTCTTCCTCACACCACATTGAGCCTTCAAGATCAGCCAACCCCTGACACTTTATCATCTCCACTTCTCAAGAGACATCCAAGAGGTTCTTGTCTTCTTCAAAGATCTATTTTAGTTCCCTAAAAGGAGGTCTCAAAGAAGCACTTCAAAGAAGAGGTAATGTCTGTTACCGATTCTTTCATCTTTATTTCTTCTTCAACTTCTTCTTCATTAGTTGGTTCATTATGAAGTAATAACATTTGTATCACTCATATACTGATGTGTTATTATGAAACAACCCTATTTCACCATCTATCCATCCTACGGAAAAAGAAATCACCACGCGTGCGTACGTACGGAATACCGTCTCCACGCTGTGGTGTAATCTATTTTCCACCACCACCTTACATGGATGGGTATAATGGTGTAAATAATGACTATATATGACTATTATAAAGTGATACTGATTCTAAAATAGTATACATACACTCCAATACAATTCCACGATCATAGGAACGATATCATCACTCATGCGTACGTACAGAATACCGTCTCCACGATGTGATGCGACTCGTTCTACATGATCTTCATTTCATAATGATTATATAAATGAAATGAAATTAATGAATTAATATGATATTTATTACACTAATACCATTCTGGAAATGAGGTTTCTATAACCTAAAGAGAAGAATACGAATTTATTTGACAAAACACGCATAAGAACAAAAAGTTATAAACACCCGAATAACAAGTAGCAATGAAATTTTACTACAAAGAAGCTAGGAATATGACCAAATATGATATCATAAAAATAATTATGATTCTGGAATAAGTCAATAACATTATTTAAATCATTATACAGGAGGTTCGGGTACGTACAAAGCATATCGGACCTAAGGTAAGGGAAATATCAGAATCTCATTTTTATCCGAGATTATTTTTTACTTTGGCATTTACTGGGGTGTATTTTATCATCCACATCCATGTTTCCTCAATATGTAATATTATTTCCATCCATTTACAATTGTTTAAATCCAATTTTACCCTTTGGTGTGTTTTTAGTAAATGATATGAAAGGAATCTTTTGTCATTTTTCGTATGAGGTACTTTTTGACTTTTCCGACAAAAGTACGAGAAGAATGTTTTTTTAAACTTAAACAGCATGAATGGATTTTTAAAAAATTATTTCCAAGAAGCTTCATTTACAGGTTTTCAAGTTTATTTTTAATCAACTTCTTTTAGTTTAAAATTGTATGACATGTTACGAAAGGAAAAATGGTTTTAAAGTAGAAAGGATATTTTCCTCAAGAAAGGAGTTCAATTTATCAAAATTATTTTCCATCTAAGATAATATAGGGTTCTGTTTCTATCCCTATTATTACATTGATTTGATTATGTTGTGATGGAATTATTTTTTATAAATTCCTTTATCTTATATGAATTGTTTTATGATGTCATGTTGTTTAAGAATCCCATTTTTACTACATGGGTTATGTAATGATGTATGATTTATGATTTTGTGGCACACATTAGAATGGTATCATTATGAGATGGTTGGGACCTATATCTCCCTCCAATACATTGGGTAAAGATTTTATATCTCATGAGATAGACATGGCTGGAATGGTAGGTTATACCGGTTCAGTGAAACAGGACTGAAACGAGGGTGACTCGGTTCAGAAATGGACTTTGTCCACTAAGATAGTCATGGAAATGAGTCTTGACTAATAAGATATGATTCTCTATGATTATGTGTGTATGCCACAATGTTTCATGTTTTAAGTTATGATTATTGGGATTTCATTTCACTACTATGATTTATCCCATGTTATGAAATTATGCTCTCTTTTGCAGGTTAAGTTCTCTAAAATGTTATGTTCTTATGAATATGATGTGATTGATATTTATTTTGTTTAGCCTTATTGAGCATTTGAGCTCACCCTTTTTTATGTTTTGTTTCCCCAGGTCAGGAAGAAGGTTATTAAGTAGAATATCCCATAAAGGGACTTTAGATATGATGAAATAAATGGGAGGCAAAGTAGATGCTTTATGAACCAGTTGTTTATGTTTTCCAGTTTCTAAAGACACTATACCTATAAGGTCCTTTCTTGGTTTTGTTATATGTTGTAATAAGTGTTCTTCAATTCTGATGTAAAAACAATGTATGTAAAATATGGGTCGTTATATCTAACCAATTGAAATCCATTCATCAAAAGTTTAGTACATATGAGGTTTTGAATTTGGGAGTTGATAATTGAAGAAGGAAACATGCTAAAAACATGACTTCCAATACAAAAAAATTATTTGAACGTATATCTTGGGATTGAAAAATATAATATATAATAAACCTTTTTATTTGACCTAAAAATAGGTGCTTGTGGTTTTAGTATATTATAGAACATATAAATGAAATTAATGAATACATTTTACAATTTAATCATGTAAATAATGATCAAAATGTATTTTTTGTAAATCTTATGATATTTTTAATATCATATTACAAATAATAAAATATTAATAATAGGATGAACATAATTAAAAATATTTAAATTCCAAATGTCTAAGTCAACAAAATTATTATTTCTAATAAATTTTAGTTCCCCTTATATAAAAATTATATTATATTTCTGGTTTCATAATTATAATTTTTAAAAGTGTGAATATATGATTGAACATATAATCTCAAACATTTTTCATTTGTAAAATAAATTTTTCAATAATTTTCAAGTTGATTGAATCAATATTTCTCTAAATTTATAACCTTTCATTGAAACATAGTTATATTAAGTATTGAATAGAAAAAATATTAAAAATTTGTTATTCATATTGGGTTTAGAACTACTCCATGTGAATGAATGATTCTATAATCAGTGTCATATTTAACAATTTTATTCATCCTATAATACTTATCCTAGATACGTTCATAGTCCACTGTAATTTCGTACATCAATAAAAATTACGGCTCACACCCTTGAATTAAGTAATTGTTTCATGTGGAAGAAGAAGATTCAAATATAATGTTATTCGTCTAATAAAATAAATGATAAAAAGGATATGTTATTGATAACATTTTCCACAAATTTTCATTTCAAAAAATAATGATATTTAGAAACATATACTGAATGATAATTGAAAAAACATCGGTGTTCTAATTAATTTTAAGTTATGAAAGAAGTTGAATTCAATCTTGTTAAAATATTTTTACAGAATATATATTTAGTGTGAATACCTAAAATACAATCAATAGATGGTAAAAAAAATAATTCATCCTTGCCTTAGAATAATGAAAATATAGTTTAGACTTTAAAATTTTAATAAATAATATTTATGATATTTTTATAACCTCTCAAAAAAATAAATTTTATGATATAACCCCATCATCTGTCTTAAAAATGATTTCCAACACAAAAAATTACTTCTTTAATGAAAACATAATTTCAAATTTTTTATATTATACTTATTTTCTAATGTATGAGAACATATTTACTCACTAATGAATTATTATTTAAAATCAAGAAGAATAAAATTTAAAATTTATTTCTTGTTGGTATACTGACCATTTTATAGATGAAACAAATTTCTAGAACAAATAATATAATATGAAACATATTGATTAATTTAATATATTATTTCATTCAATTATGATATATATATGAAATATATGTTAACATTATTATTTATGGTTTAGTAACAACAAATTGTTTCAAATGTTCCTTTTGAGTAGAATAATATTTCTTAAGATCAGATTTAGTTGTGTCCCTACTAAATATCCTATCTCAAAAATTATTTCACATGAAATGTTCCTTGAATATTTTATACTAAGAAAAAATGAAGAAAATATAAAATAATACACATTTAAAGACATTATAAAACCCTTTTTTATCACATATTCTGGAATCCAACATACACTCATGGTGTGTAATCAATTTAATTACATAATTATAGTGATGTTTCTTACCAAAAATAATCAATTGACGAGTCAAGGATGATGTACCAGACCCTCTATCTAAAAAAAATCCCTCAGAAACTATGCATAACATGTTTTTTATAAATTTTTTTAATTACAAGATATAATAAAGTACATACTTTTATAATAATAAGGTTTGAATACAATAAAAAGGGTTAAATAAATATTTTCAAAGTCTATGAAGGATCATGTTGGTGTTCCAGGGTTCGGGACCAGAATGATGGAAAAAATGGTTATCCAGAGTATATTTCATGGTTGGTGCATGATTTTGAGTAATCTTGAACCCTAACCATGGTTTTATGGAGGAGGTGTTCACACATTGTATGAAATAGTGTAATTGAAAAGGAAAATTCCAATATTTATTGAAAAAGTCATTATAGACGGATCGTGTAAAGTTTGTCAAATTTTGTGGGCTCCTCAAGTGACCATTTTAATTATCCACTCTTGGACAGATGCTGGCACACATTTTTCAAAGAGTTTTTAAAACTATGTCACTAAGCCATGGACCTCATCAAAAGTTAGATTTTACCCTTTTCCCTTTAGTATTTATAAGTTTTCATGTGATTATCTTCATTATTCCCACTCTAGAAACCATAATGTTGATCTAAAACACCCCATGAATCCCAAGGATCAATCTTATTAGATTATATGTAATTTGGGGAATTTTTGGTTGGAAATTGTTGCTCCAGGGGTGTCTAATCCTCTAATCCAATATCTTTTCTGGAAAAAGGCTTATGTATTTGTTCATGTCATTCAAGAACCCATAAAACCATCTTTCTCCAGCAGATCATACCTCAGGGATTCAAGGAGTGTTCAGAACTAAATCAAATTCTAAGGTTGATCTTGCAGTTGTCTTCAAACACAATGTATGTGGTATAGAAGTTATATCCATTTGTCTTGATGTTTGGTTTATGTGTATTTTCTCATGCTATGGTACCTTTTTTAATGAATTTTAATCCTCTGGTCCGATTTGGTAAAAAAGTTGGTTAAATGTTGAATTGAACCGATCATGATCTCCCTGGGTTTAATTGATTATGATATGAGTGGGTTAAGTTCCAACCATGTGGTGTGCCTCTCATTGAACTTTTAAATAAAAAATTTAAATGTAGAATTAAATATTTATCACACATATCCCATAATAATTGTGATTGAAAGTTGTCTTGTATTATAAAATTTAAATAATGGTAATTGTGTTTAGTTTTTTAATTTTTAGAAGAGGTTATTTGGTTTATATTAATGAATTAAATTAGAAATGTATTAAAAATCATAATTTTGATGATTAGATAATACTGGTAAATGAGAATTTTTAAATGGGAATATGCATGAAGATAATATATCTGTTGAATGAAACCTGATTTGAGATATTTATGTGTGTTGAATGAGTATGGATTTTGAATAGGTATATGATTAAATAAATTAACAGAGAATGTTCAAATGGATTTTTTGTGTGGGTTATTTTATTTTAGGATCTATGCCCACGGGTTAGGTTAGGATGAGGCACTATACCCCAAACCCTTTAACACATTGGTTAGGGAGAGGATTGTGGCTTTATGCCCCTAACAGTTTCATTTGATGATACTAATTAGACCGAGATTCCTAGATAAGTGGGATGTAATTTTTTCTGAAATGATTTCAATAGTGTTATAGGGAATTTTATTTATCCCCTTAGGTAATTTCCCATATTTGGGTGCCACCCAAAGGTTCCCCAAATCCAGTTGGCCACATATCCTCAAGTACATTTCCCCAAATAGAAGATGATTTTGACTAGTAGCATTGTATTAGGTGTGATATTGGTGAAACTATTCCCTCATTAGAAGATTTTACCCATATGAAATCAAATAGTAAACAATAGAAGAAGCAATACTACCATACAACAGAAGTAAATTGCATAATATTGCATATAAATCCAACAGCTATATATAAATATATAAGATGCATCGAATATGTATCTACAAAAATAGCCAATCAAGTCGCAATTCTAGAATTAAATACAGAATATAAATTACAAAATAAATTGATAAACTCAAATATCATCTCAAGCCTCACCGTGGTCCCATGCTCTCTATCTCTAACAGTAATCCACTATATGATGAAGAATGGTGCATTCCCGAATCTATACCTAACACCATATAATCTTTTTTGGGTCCAAAACATGACCCAAACATGGGATGAGATGAATCCTAGTCGATATACACTTAATGATATGTGCCTAACTATTAGTGAGTATATATAGTAGGAAATATTAAGAAATAACATATGAGGTAATCAAAAGTAAACAATCATATAGTTTCAAATTACATTCATCTGAAATTTATTATTCAATATGTTGAATCATGTAACCCTCAGATCTAGACTATGCTATATATCCCCCTGAGTAATATGAACAAACATGTGTCTCATAAAACCATCTAAAAAATTAACTAAGACGGAGTCATGGGTTGTGATTTGGATTTCCAGACTCATCAAAATCATTCAAATATTAAATAATGACCCATTGGTAAAGTTCTGATAGTCTAATCACCCCTCTTCTAATCATAATAATAAAATAATTTAATAAGGGCTCTTTGGGAATATCTCATGGTCTATTCCATTTATCCTAACACCACATCAATCAATTAAACAACAACCATCTAGGAAAGCTATCTTGGTCAAACCTTATTGGTCTAACCTAGGAAGCTCTCATTGTCCCACCCAATAGTTTATAATTTACCACCTAGACAGTTCTCATTATCTAACCCCATTGGTAAGCTCTCACAATCTAACCCCACTTGGTCAAACATTCTTAATGCATATCAAATTTATTTCACATAATCAATCAAACTCCCTAAAAGTCAACCAAGGCATGGAAAACAAGGTACTCTTCATGTCAACCTAGACCAAATGACTTTAAATATCAAACAAGTGGAAAACACCAATGGGGTGTCCCAATAATAAGGTATCTTACATTGTTCATGTTTAATAACCCAATATCAATCAATCAAACCATAACAGGTAACTGTCATTGTTAAATTCCCAATATAGAAATACCCCAAGCATAAGTATTCCACACTTTTACCATATAAAATTTGAATATGAACAATAAAATGAAAAAAAAAACATTCCTCAATATAGTATGATTGATATACTTGAATGACGGACCTTGAATCATTATAGATCAGCATAGATCTAAAAAAGTTGAAAACCACCCAACCATGAATAAATTAAGAGAGAGGATGAATTAGAAAAAAATTATCTTGGGCTTTTGAGAATTCACCAGTCAGATTTCAATGCACCTAACAACGTCTCAATAATAGCTCAGATGGAGAATCAAGAGGGGTTTGAAGTTCACCGGTCATGTTGTCTCTCTCTTGTATGAACCATGGGGAGAACATGATGTTTACAAATATATAATGCCACCTTTCTCTGATATATCAAATTAATAGAAAACTACATAGTGTGTTCATTAAATGTACATGATATGTAGTAGCCTTAACCAGCCCCTGAATTAAGTGGTCTTCTAGGTCACTACATGTCTATGTAATCTTCCATTACATGACATGTACATAGCTATACGTGGAAACATGGTACACATCATTTACTCATAAGTACATGACGTGTACACAGAAAAACCCAATTTCTTCCATTTTCCAAAAAACAACATGAAATTAAGATCCATACGTGAAATGAAGATCCAGGTTCTTACAATCTCCCACCATAAGGAAATATGTCCCAGAAATGCCCATTCAAGATTGGTCAAGAAGAAGCTTCAAACAACTCTAGCCACTACAATCGTACGTCAACCTCCCTCTCCCATATATCATCGTGCACTCAGTCGTGCTGAAATATCAACCATAACAGTGGGATAGACCAACCTGATAGAATATTTGTGTTGTGAACCACAATCTAAATAGGGTTATCTTTGAAGATTCATCAATTTATAACTCATAATCCTTGGGTTGAAAATGTGAGATGGGTCTGAAAAGTAACATCGTAGCTAATATACATGAATGAAGTTGTGCATAGCCTAGTACCTCTGAGGCAACTGCAACAGATATGAAACCATCCTGACTCTGTAAAAAACCATAAATGGCTCGATGTATCTCAGTGAAATAATATGCTATCTCTTAATCCTCATGTGTCCCCAGCTCTGCGTGACATGTAATAAAACATGATCTCCAACCACAAAATCCAGAGGATATCTCCATCAATCAACATACGATTTATGGAGAGATTGTGTAGTAGCTATCCTCTTCTAAATATATTATTCCTGCTAAGTGGCCTCCTAGACAAGACGAGGTCCCAACATAGCCTCCTCTCCTATCACAAGACAACATGGGGGGGATCGGCGTGGCTTAACATACAAGGCCCCATAAAGATCCATCAGAATCATTTCATGGAACCTGTTATTGTAGGAAAACTCCACCAGATGTATGTGTCTCTCACAAGAGCCCCTGAAATATAGGACGCATTCTAAAATAATGACCTCCAAAACATGAATCTTTGTCTTAGACTAGCCATATTTCGGGGGTTGGAATGTTACACTCTGAAGTACCAATGTTTCCAATGCCTCTGTAGTCTCTGCCAGACATGAGAAGTAAATCGAGCATCCCTATATGGCACAATAGAGTTTCAAACCCCATGTAAACATACTTTACCTTAGATGTACTACATTCCAATCTCATTAACTATGAAGTTAACCTTGATATGAAAGAAATGTGCATCCTTCGTAAGTTTGTATACAACAACCCATACAACACCATTTCCTATGTGCTACCATGGTAAAACTATCACGAAATCCATTGATACAACCTTCCACTTACACTCAAGAATGGATAAGTACTATAATAGCCCTACTGGTGGATGATGCTCCTCTCTCACTTGCTGACCGATGGAACATCTCATAACAAAACAAGCAACATCCCTCTTCATGTTTGGTAAAAAATACTCACAATGTAGATCTCAATACATCATGGTGACACCAGGATGATCTGTCCATAGAGAGAAATGAAAACCTCGCAACAGATCCCCACACATGTCTGCTGACAACTAAACACGTCCATGAACACACATTACCTCATCATTTCCTATAGTCCACCCAGGAGTAGGGTCCTTGCTAGACACACTCTATCATATGAATAGGAATTCAGAATACGATAGCTCCCTCATTCATACTCGATCTATAAGAGTATAGGTAATGGATATAGGGGAATGAAACGTCTTCCCCTATCTGGCATGCACCTTTAAATGCATCTCAGAGAATAGATCCATAATCTTCCACTCACTTCTGGCCATTTGAGTTTCATGTATCTAAGTCATGTTTATTAATGGATAAACCACTATGTTGTATTTCCCATTAGTGTAGGCATGCTCAATGTCAAAAGACTGAAGGTACTCAAAACAACTTCATTGTATCAAATTTATATCATGTTGGGTAAAGGTATACTTGAGTATTGTGTGGTCCGTTTTATACCAAAAAGAGATCTACCAATAGATAATATCTCAAACAATGCAAAGAATGAACAACTACAAATAACTTGATATCTTGCATAGGTTAGATCCTCTTATGTGGCTTCAAATACAGAGAACCATACGCCATGACTCCTTCCCCCAACATAACTTTTTCACATATACCGATACCTAATGTGTCGTCGTAAACTATGTAACTCTTGCCCGAATTCAGATAAACCAATTGTGGTGCTGAATTCAACCTCCCTTTCATCTTTTTAATGGATAAATCATAGGATACATGCCACAATTACTTACCAAAATTCATAGTCAGGACCTAAAATGGAACTAAAAATCATGAAATGTATTGTATAATGAATATGTAGTAACATGACAGCTCCAAAAAACATCGTACCTCAAAACCATTCTAAGGTTTCTCCTATGAAACTATTGTTCTCACTTTCTCTAAGTCTACTAATTATTTTTTTCTCTCAGATGACATGACCCAATAAGTGAATATGATCCATCCAAAAGTGTCATTTTTTCAGGTTATCATATAAATGATGCTCTCTTCATGTACTCAATATGATCATAGATGGATGGTAAGGTCATATTGAGTGTGACAGTACACAAAGATAATGTCCACGAAGAATAAAAAAAGAATACATGTTAGGATGGAACACATGGTTCATCAGTGCCTTGAAGACTACTGGTGCATTAGTTAGACCGAATGGAAAAACCATGTACTCGTATAGACCATGTCTACGTTGAAATTCCATAAAAGGTATATTTTATAATCTAACACGCAAATGATGATAAAAAGATATCAAGTCAATATTTGAGAACACCCATGCTCTTCGAATATGATCATAGAGATCATCAATCCTTAGTAACAGATATTCATTCCTGACCTTCAACTGGTTCAGCTTCTTATAATACACATAAATTATAAGGGTTATGTCCTGATTCTTAAAAAAGGACATGTGAACCCCAATGAGATGTACAGGTTCAAATGAAACCATTTGAATACAACTCCTCTAACTACATATGGGGATATAATAGCTCTAGTGTAGACATCCTATAAGGAGGAATGGACACCAGTGCCACTCCCAGCACAAGAATAATAGAGAAATCTACCTCTCTCTCCACAGGTAAAGCTAAAATGTTCGCTGTAATGATATCTCTTAAATGATTCACCAATAGAGAAAATTCCATATGTGATGTCCCCTAGTAATCTTGATATAAACTAGAAATTTGGGCTAGAATTCATCCCAACCCATGATCCTTGGGTCTAGCACTTCTCTCTATGACATCTCATTCTCCTATGTGTAGAAAAGATCTTCCCTATAGTGATGTGAAACTCACCATACAATGAGAGAATGTGTAATAGTCCTTAAAGGAGACCAACCAATCCATTCTAATAATGAAATTGAATCCTACCATCTCTTTGACATAGAGGTCCCCCATGAATTGACACCCGACAACCTCAAGAGGGATCTTCTTGCACTGATGTACACTAGCCTTCCTGATCCCCAACGGTGTGTCTTGCGTCATAACATCCTATGAATTAAAGATACATATCACATGTATCTCTACAACCTCAACTAAAACAAAACTGTGGGATTCCCCTATATAAAATATAGATTCAAAAACCAAGGGAACAAAAATCATACCTCTAACAGGTGAGGGTTTGGGATCCTAATCCTACTAGGATTCTCCATCACAAATGTCAGGCTTGTACCGTGGCCTTGAAACCCTTATTGACTATGCTGATCTAATCCACCCTTCTGTTATAGAAAACCTATTGTCTTTCTACCATGGATATGACCACCTCTTTATCCAGAATGCCCTGAAAAAATTCGTCTCCCAAGATAGTGAGAAACTAGTGGTCCTTACCATGAATGTGGAGTCATAATAGATCCATTCTCACTCACTACTAGTAGGGAAATTCTGGAAAAAGCTTAATATTTTCTAGCTATCCTCAAGATCAACACTCAACAAGGTGTCTCAGGCATTGGGGTCTTTTATTCCAACTAAATCCACATTTTTAGCACACCACTCTACTACTTGAACAAACATTATGTGAAAAGCTCACTAACACACTTCCTTCTATCAATCGACAGAGTACCATCCCTATATGATGATCATCCCTAGTTCACCACTCCAAACTCTCTCAGATTTTGCTCAGTAATCATTTCTGGATTTACTATATCTGTCATCGAATTCAGGCAGAAAACGTTCACCTATGATAGAATTTTGTATCAGAGACCATCCTCAAATCACCTAGATAGTGATAAATATTAACCTCAAAGAATAGGTGCGAGGCTCTAAAGATCTATAAAGAAAGAGGAGTAATCAATTATTGAATGTGCACCCTTCTCCAAATTCATAAACTCCATGCTCAGTCGACACTCAATGTCTCGAGGGTTGAAGTAATCAGATTAGGTCTTCTGAAACTCTTCCCAATCAATATACAGATGACACCACACTGGCGAGATAACATCCCAACATATCATTGAAGAAACACGTAGAATTTAAGTTGTTAGATTATTCATCCTCTTAGAAGGAATCTCTAGATTCTTGGAAATAGAAATCATGTCCTCCAACCATAACTATTTAGCCTGAGGTCCCCCATCCCCTGAAAAGTAGGAGGATGTTATTGTTGGAACACCCAAGTCAACTCTAAAATAGTCTAGGCCAAATATGGTTCACATTAAAAAGTCAATATCATCATCACAAAACCTTCACATAATTGGGAATAGACACCTGAATTTAGTACGAACGTTGGTGTTAAGACATGCATGACAATATAATCTGCTGGTAATCCATGATCAACCATTTCTGGTGTCTGATCATCGTACTTTATCATGAATATAAACGGAGGATGACTTTTTGCAATGAATCTGAATTGAAAATTTCACATCTCAGTACATAAATATATAGGACTACGACATCGAAGGTCAAGTGTAAAATATGAGAAGGAAAACAATATAAATTTACAAAGTACGGTTACACAACATGTATATCTACTACACGGTGTGTTCCCATGTTCTTTTAACATGGTCGTGAACCACTACCAACCAGGTTGTGAAAACACACCATATACATGATGTATTTATCCTAATATATAACATGTTGTTGAATATTCTCTCATACCCAAATTATTCTACATGGATAGAACTACATGTTCATCTCCTGGTGGAACACCACACGACGTGCATACTGAAGACACGACGTGTACCATGTATGTTCCATCCACCCAAGTTGTTAGTCACATTTTTGGATACTGTTTCGATTACTACATAGTGTTTATAATAATGACACGATGTGTACAACCCATGTTTCATCCACCTCTGTCATTAGTCACATGGACAAATATATGGTCTTTTATAGCACATCGTTTAAACCCAGTACATGACATGTTCTACCAAACTTTTATCAACCAGGTGTCTCTGATTTCACGGTTAGTCACATGGTAAAAAACAACATGATTTGTTCATATAATACAAAAAATGTACCTAATAAAATCTAGTTCTTATAGAATATAAGAACCCATGGATTGTGTTTATAACATCACATGTTGTGTTTTAGGTGGTTTTACAGACAGTAATCCTTTAAACATCTAGAGAACCCAAAAACCATAAATTTTTCCTAGGTCATTACAAATTATGACCTGTGAGGGCCCATACATCACGCCAATCAATGTTTGGATATATTATCATATCATGAATGAATAGAATTTAAGTTCAATCTTGAACCATCAAATACTGATACAAGAGGTCTCATAACACATCAGGGGAAAAATCTTGGAATTCATCCCAATAAAACATTACATATACTAATACCCGATCAATATAATTGGTATTTGTATCCCATAATCTATCACAACATCACGCATTTCCATCACAACATCTATCACCAAATCATGAAATCATTAATTCACATTAAATACAATGATAATAATGCTGTGATCTCTAACAAGTTCCTATATGATGTATGAGATGGAATAACCTCATCTCATTAGGATAAAACACAAATAGAACTGCAATGATATCAATCATAACATTACAAATACATATGTATTACCCCACAGTGTAATTAAATAAACTATAACAATTTCAATACCAGAAGAATTTCAATATTCAAGGTAAATTGGCTTTTCCCTGTTCACGAGTTAGATACTCCAAAGAATAGCTTATTACCAACTACAGATTCTTTCTTATCCTAGTCTATTTGATCCAAATATTCTGGAAAAATTATAACTGTCTAATATACATGGTCTAATAATTACAATAAAATATATTAATAACTACTCTTTTAGATGCTCTCACAATCTATCCACATTATCCTAACACTGCATAAGTCAATTGAACAATGACCCTCTGTGAAATATCTAACAGTCTAAACCAATTGGACTCATCAGGGCTACTCTCACGGTCTAACCCAATCAATTGAAAACGACCACATGGGAAGCTCTCATAGTAAAATCCTTTTAGGAAGCACTCCAACCCAATCCCCCTTGGTCAAACATTTAGAAATCATATCACAAGTATTTAACACAATCAATCAAACTCCAATATAATAAACCAAGGCCTAGAAAACATGGTACTCTATAAGGAAACCTAGACAAAATTACCATAACTATCAGACAATGGTAAACACATCCACGAGGTGTCCCATTAACATGGTATCTACACTTATGGATGATAAATAACACTTTTTAAATCAATCAAACCATAATAGGTAATAAATAGGGTTAAAATCGAAATCTTGAAATACCCAAATCCGGGGAATCCAACACTATTAACATATATAATCCAAACACAAACAACAAATGGAACAAACCACCAACCGCGATATCTCAGGATCAATATACTTGAACATTGGCCCCTGTATAGGACTAGATCTGTGTAGATCTACAAAAAGGTGACAAATCGCAACATTGAATAAATATTTTGAGAAGAATAATCGGAAAGAATGGCTCAATGGGTTTTGAGAGCTCACTAGTGGGATTCAAATGCACCGGATAGCGTCTCAATTGGAGCTCAAACAGAGAATCGGGAGGGGTTTAATGTTCTTTGGTTATTCCATCCCTATCTTTTATGAACATCAAGGAGAAGAAGTTGTTTACGAACATAAGACTCCACCCCCATCTGAATATGAAATAATTAGAAAACTACATAGAGTTTTCATTAAATGCACATTCCATGTTATAGCCTTAACTAGACCCCAAATTAAGTAGCCTACCATATTTCTACGTAGCATTGAAATCAGCCATTACACGACCTGTACGTGGCTATATGTGGAAACGAGGTACAAGACATATACTCATAAGTACCCAGGGTGTACAATGAAAAGCCTCAATTCTTCTTTTTTCCTAAAAAACAAACTGAAATCCAAATCAATACCTGAATAGAAGATCCGAGTTCTTACACCCAATGTATTTAATTTGGATAATATAGGGAATAGTGTAATTGATTAATATTCCTAAACCATGGAACAAATAATGGAAATGGATAATGTGAATGTTGATAACTAATGGCACATGATTCATCTTTTGTTACGATTTCATTTATTTAGTACATTAATGAAATATATTTTTAGGCAGTACATTTTTTAGACACCACTAGTGGTGGCCAACTAAGTGTTACTCAGACCCTCCTCATGCCACCATCTGTTACCCTAATATAGTTGATGGATGCCGGTAGGGTCATGGTAAACAGATCTATGCTATGGTATTGACTTGGAATTAGTTGTTCAAGAAGTAGGGGAGAAGACATGGTGATTGAATCCATTTTAGGGGAATACTCAATTTGAATTTAATTTTTGTGTTTCCTTGCATTTTTCATTGAATGACATGTCATGTATTTTTTATTGTTTTTTTGTGTGATTGTACCATTTTTTGGGAAATGGTTGGTAGAGAATGGTTATTATTTCTTGCATACTATTCCCTAAATTATGTAATTTATTTTCTGTGTATTACACTAATAAAGATGGTATTATCACCTCTTATGACTTATTATACTCTCTTTAATAGTTGTAATCTTCTAGCGTATGGTGAGACATGCATGGGGTAATGTGGAAACCTATCTCAGAGCATTGTTTTAGTGGATTATAGGATAGATATGACACATAGTTGAATCAGTGCTGTTCTTTTTTATTGTAATACTATTTGGGATTGTACATGAGAGATTATGATATGTCGGGTTGGGGAGATGAGATATTTCATGGGAGTATCTAACAAATTTATGACGGAAAACCTAGAACCTAGGGTGGTATTGTTATTCTGGATGTGTGTTGTTATATTTGAATTATATTTCACCATTGGTTGATGAAAATATGGTGTGATCTGTCTATTTTATGAAATGTTCATCATGCTCATAATTGAATGTGGTTTTGGATTCATGAACAATTTTAGGTACCTAGGGTGATAGGTGGCATACATTATTGCATGCACAAATGAGAAAGGAGTGTGGGGTATGAGACATATATTAGTCATATTATACATTTAAAGAATTTATCAAAATAGTTTCTAGTATTTAATATGTGAGTGGGTAAATCGAAATAATGTAATAAAATATTTATTGAATAATTCCAAATAAATATTCAAAATTGGTTTTAGATACTGTAATGATATTTTGGGAAGATTGAAAGGAGGATAAAAGAGAGATATTAATGTTATAAAGGTGAAAATGATAAAAATTGGTCTTTCATGAAAAGAATCTTGAATATGGGAGTATGTTTACCCCAAGATAATATTACTCCATGTATGGATGGCTATGTGTAGTGATAGATACACATTTTTATTTTTTAAGATATTGTATGTATGATTAGATGCATATTTCTAGAAAAAAATAACTTTTTTTAAACTGTGGATGTTTTATGATATTTTCAGAGATATGATTATTTATAATTGTAGATAAACTACACTATTATGCCATATTTTGGTTGGGAAATAAGAGTATATCACATATAGTTATCATTCATTTGTGGGGAAAGAGATCCATGTGGTTTAGTGTAACCGATGAGGGGAGTAATTCCATGAGAATATTTTCAGTTTTATGAAGATTACAAAATAGGACCCATTGAAGGCCATGCCAAGTATGTCTCATATACAATGATATTTTCATTTACAATAGCCTCAAAATTTTTCTAGAGAGTGTGGACTTGAGGCATCAGAGTTATGGATATTTTCCATTTCTAATATTTTGGATCACATGAAGGCTTCTCATGAGAAGTGGGTCATTTTTGTAGCATTAATGTTGCGGTGAATGATGAAGCACTGGTAGTACATTATGGTTCAAAATCATAAGGATGATATAATATTATAGAAATAATTTTAGGATATATATTAACAACCATTCTATACGATTTCCTTGACATTAGAGAAGGGTGCAGAGTTTATGAGGATAACCAATGAGATCATGTTAGTGATGGATTATTTTTTCTACTTTTCAAACCTATGTCATTTTTTTAAAACATTGTCATGGTTTGATACTAATATGAGAAGTTATTTCACAGATAGAATTAGACATTAGATCAGGTCCTAGTTGAATAAAAATAATTTTTAAAGGATTACAAATGTGGTGGATTGGGCCATTATTTTATACGGGAACTTCAGAGAGTCTTATGGGGGTGGCCACATTGATTTAGTTGGATGATTTTGTGGTGTTGATTTAATGGTTAAAAATCATTGATTGATGATTTCCCACCATGTAGGTGGTTTAATGAGTATTTAGAAGAGAGTTCTAGTCTCATAATGTGGTGACTATGAATTTTTATATCAGTGTGTAAGGACATGTCACATGCATGGTCAGGGTCCCGGACCACTACTTTAGTGTAACATGTGAATTATAATGGCGAATGTGAAGAGTATCTAAAGGGAATCTCAAAATTCAAGAACAAATGGTGTATCATGGATGACACAGAGTATATGAAGGGGGATAGTTTACCAATATCATGTAGACAATTGGATTTCTATGAGAAATTATGGTTGGGGTGGTGGGTGTTGAACTCCAGGGTGAGAGAACCCATACCAGAAGTGCAGTGAAAAACCAAGAACCAAGATCATATCCCTAGGTAGAGTGTAAGGTTGGATTCACATAGTTCGGCAAGCACTGAGAGGTAGTGAGGTCAGACAATTGATTGTTTGAGGTATGATCCTTATAGATTTAATGCTTACTTGTTCTTATTTTAAATAGTTGCCTCGCATTATTTAGTATCTACTCTATTTTTTATTATGTTGTATTTAGAAGTGGAAGTAATGTGTGCAGGTTATGATGAATAATACACAATTATGTGTGTGATAAAAAACATTTTTCTATGTAACGGGTGATCTCTTGTGGTTCGTGGATAATGTTTTCCGTGGTATTTTCTTGTGATTTAGATGATAGGGTTTGATATGATTTTGGGAATAGATTAGTTAGTTTTGTACCATTCCAATATTGATAGTTAACATCATAGGGTAGAATTCACGTTTCTTGCGGGATACAGTTGTGTCCATCATCATTAATGGGATGTACGGGCAGGTCTTGCATGTCTAGTTTATCAGTAGTTGGGTGAGCTCACAACCCAAGTGTATAGTATTTTTCATAGTGATTGAGTAATGGAGTATATATTCATTCCTCCTATGGTGGATTAGTTTTAGGATATGTTTCCTCAATACATCATTGGGTTTCCTCTGGAGGGACATGCTGAGTTTTCAATAGAGTTGTTGTCGGGATCTGGGTATCATGAATTAATGGTGACACATTCCGATATATCATAGAATTAAATAAGTTGAAGGTATGGGATGTATGATTATTTTTGTGATTCCATTTAGGATGACCTATACATCATTAGTGTTTATGGACATAATTAACTGTATCATTCATCCTTACCATGATCATTATTTTTTTGACAACATACTAAACTCTAATACACCGAACAATCATGGAAGATATCATTGAATAATCCTGACTACACTGGGAGAGAATATTCTATACCCTAAGCTATACATGTGACATTTATGAATTGAAAAGGTGAAATTTATGGGTCACATAATATCAAAGTATGGTGTGTTAGTAGACCAGGTGAAGTTGTTGCCAATTGCATCTTGGGAGTATTCTATGAATGTTACTGATTTTTTATGTTTTTTTAGGATGGATGGAAATTTACAAAGGATCATTAAAGACCCTTAAAATTATGAAGCACCAAATTCAAGATTTATAAATAAGGGAACCATGTTTAAATTCTCTAGGGAATGTTAGGATTCTTTCAATGAGTTGAATAATTAGTTAACTACCGCACTGATTTGAATCATACCTGAGCCAGGTAAAGAGTATACCATGTTTTGTAATGGGCCCATTATTTGAAATAGGGTAATTTTGAATCAGAATGATTAGGTCATGGATTATGTGTCACTAATGTATATTAATCATGATATAAATTTCAATAATTAAGGTTTTTAATTATCCATGGTGGTTCACACTTTAAATTGTTGGTGGAATTAATTTTTTGGAGAGGGAATTAATATGTATACCGAACATAAGAGACTTTTGAGATATTTCTCCCAAAATTATTTGAATCTTTGTCATTGATGATTGGTTGTGTACATGTGTACCATAACTTTAAAATGGGAGTATACATTGGGAAATGAAATCATTGTCGAATATTCTTTGATCTAGAAGGCTCAATACTAGGTATTTCAGGTATTGAGTTCTCATTAGTGGATTGTGTCATTGTTTTTGGAGATGCAAAAAGAGTTTCATGATGGTAAAATCTAGATGAACCTTACATATATGTAATTTGAGTCCTCACAGATTAGATTGATGACAATGAGGAAAAATGATGATCTAGAGGGTTTGGAATTGAGGGAATGCTTTGAAAGCAGGGATCCACCTCCTGATTGGACAGTCATTGACGATGAGGTAATTTATTTTCCTAGACTTGTAGTCATTTGTACAAGTATACATGAATAGATAATGCATGAGATTCTTAAATCAATACCCGTGAGTAGGTGAGGGTCTAGCATCATTGACCAGGTTGTTTGTTATATCCATATCCCATTCTAAAATGGAATTGGGTTGCCATAACGATGGATTTTTTGGTAGGTCTTCTAAGGAATAATCAGAAGAATGATAGAATCTATGTAATTGTGGATCTGTTGACCAAAGTGTCACTTTTCATACCGATGTTCAAGACCATCAACATTGACTAGTTAGGTGGGTTTTATGTTCAATAGATGGTATATTATCATGATCTCTTATAAACTATAGTTTTATTTCACATTCTTCATTTTACATCATGCTTCTAGAATGAGTTATTGAATGTGAATGGTAACTAGATGTTATTTAATTTGTATTTTAACAAATATAGAGAAAACCAATTGAGGTTTTGTATTTAGGTTCTAGAGGAAATTTTGACTACTTGTGTACATGACTTTTTGGGATATTAGGAGAAGTAGTTGGAACTTATGGGTTTTCTTATAATATTATGAATGGTAAATGATGAAGATGTCAGAATATGAGGTAATTTATGGAATTCCATGAAGATTTCATTTGTTTTGTATAGTGGTATATGAAACAGAATTTTTGGACCCTGTATATTGCTGGAGATGTCATATAATGTCCAGTTGATTCAGAAACATATGGCCACATATCATATTATGTAGAAGTTGTATGGGATCAATCATATAGAAATATTGAGTTTAATGTGCATGATCATGTATTTCCTCATGTTTCACTGGGGATTGACCACCTTCAGATTTAAAAATAGTGAAAATTGGAACCCAGGTACCTGGGACCATTTGAGATTAAGGAAAGGATCAAACTAGTGGCATGTCGATTGACACTTCCACAGTGGTATTGTGGAATTTAGGATGTTTTTCATGTTTTACAGTTGTAGTATTTCCACATCAACCCTTCCAATATGATTGACTCTAAGGATGTTGAGTTTGAGGCCCACACATCATTTTATAATCATCTAGTTCATATTGTGGATAGTAGTGAGAAAGAATTGCACGGTAAGTCAATGACTTCTGTTCAAGTATTGTGGTACCATGGAAGTGTTCAGGAAGAAACAAGGATATGTAGATGGATATGTGATTCCAATGGATTGAAATAATTTCTTGGGTATCCCTTTGATTCTAGGGACTGCAGCTCGAGGTTGAGTTTTTATATGGTTGAGTGGTTGTAAGATCTTTGAGATCCTGGGGTAAATATATGTGTAAAATTATATTTTGAATACATTAATGAGGGTTGATGAAATGTTAAATTTGTATAGGAGGGATCTTAGAGGGGTTTTTCAAGGTTCTAGGTCATAAATTATGGGGATTAATGGTAATTGAGTAAATTTTTAATAGTTGGCACATAGTCATGACTAATCGTGGACCCTAACCATGCATTTCTAGAGGAAGGGTGAATAGTTTTGATGAAAACATGGAGGGGTGAAGGAAAAACCATGTGGAATTTGGTAGAATGATTCCAAGTGGTTGGAAGACTATTTTTAAACAATGTGGGCTCTCTCAATAACTATGAATACTATACCATCATGGAATGAGGTTGTCCACGATTGGCGCAATGTGTGGAAAATCGTATGACCAAACTATGCACCCTATTAAATGTGGGATCCTACACTTTTTCATCCTTTGGTATTTATTATTTCACGACAAATTTTCTTCTTTTTTCCACCTCAAGAAACCATAATGTAGACTGAAAACTATCCAGGATTCTCAACGAGAAATATCATATAATTCTAGTCCATTTGGATAGTCATTGGTTGTCAATTGATGAAATATGTGATTCAAATTATCCACTCAATTATATTTTCTAAATTAGTTATTTTGTAGTTATTCTATATATTCTTAATCCATATGACCATATTTTTCTAGATGATCTTTAGTTTGTTTCTAAATGGTTGTTGATACTGAATTAACAGTTAAGGATGAGTGTGCAGTTTTCTTTGGAATCTATGTCGATTGCCTACATGTTATATCCCAATGTTTTGATGTTTATTTTACCTATTTTAGGTTTAGTTATGGTATATTTCTATTTTGAATGTGACTACTATGTATAGATTTATTAAAATTTGTTGGCTAATTGATGAATTGAACCACTCATGGTCTTTATAGGATGCATTGTACATATTTTGACCGAGTTAACAACCATGAATGTGGTGCAGAACTCAATAAAGATGGAAATGAAAATGTATAATATATGATTTTTTAGTTATGATCTATATCCCATAATAATTGTGTTTACAGGTTATCCTGGTCCATTAAAAGGAACTAACAGTACTTTTTTTAGTTTTTTACTTGGAAGAAGGGTTTAATTAAATATATTGACGACTTAAATGTGTAAGGTGTTAAAATGGAATTTTTTTATTGGATTATTTAGGGAAATGAGAATGTGTAAATGTGTTATGGAATTAATTTATTTTATGTGTTGAATGAACAATGAGTTGTGATTATTATGTGTATCAAATGAGTATGGTTTTTGAATTTTTATATGTTTTAAACTAAT
>CAUJRU010003103.1:0-56456 GCA_963277665.1 Viscum album
CCTGTTTTGGTCGAACTCATAAACTCATCTATCTTTACCACCTCTTGTTATGAATTGCATTTATGGATAGATGTATGGATAGATACATTTACTTGTTCATTTGGTTTAATGAATTAAACTACAATCTTGAAATAAATAGAAATACTTTTGTAAGGTCACGTGGGTCGTACCCAGTGTGAGAAACAAGGGATGTTCATAATATTACATCATTTTTAAATGTAGGAGTGCCAACCAGGATTCGGGCACCTGAGGGTCGAACAAAAAATCCATATTCTTAGGAAGAGAAGAGGGAGACCTGACTAGATAATGAAGCTCCCAGAATAGATGAATTATTGTTTTCCTAGCGTGCTCTTGTTGGCGAATGGGGTAACACCAGGGGTGATGGAATAAATACGAACAGAGGGGGGATGGAAGGGGTGAATCACAATTCCAATGATTAAAAACACTATAGTGATGGAATGATAATTAAGAATGATTTATGACCATGTTCGAAACATAGTATCCTTATTGTGTTAGCCCCAAATAGGGATAACAAATGAGGGCCAACCGCTGACCATGTTCGAAGCATGGGGATTGACTCGAAATTTCATCCATTAGTCTTCTCAAACGTTGTCCTAGGATAGTTGGTGAGCCATAGGAAGAGGGCCCATATTTTTAGGGGTTCCCTTTAGTCGTGAAATACGATGAGGGTCCGAATAAAGGGCATGCAAAGCGTGGAAGGTGAAGTGGTGGTTCGTTCAAACAGAATCCAACACTCTAGAAAATACAACACTATGGTGGACTCATCGGTCTGATCATGGATCATTCTTTCTTTTAGATAGGACCTCTATGGTGTGGAACTGATCGCCTCCCAATGTTACTGTGGGGCATTCTAAACTTCTTCAGGGTAAAGATGCAATTCAATGGTTCTCCTAGAGAGCTCAGGTCAAGGGACCAGAAAAATTGGGGGGAATAGGAATCATGATTCCTGGGGCTGGACCTGGATACCATAAATCTTGGGTGATCCTATGTATCCCATGTGGATGGGAATCAAGCCACACGTAGTTGAGGAAGATGTCGTGCAGTTTAACATATTTTTGAATGTACGTGGAGTGGTCATATTTTATGGTCATAGAACTCGGACCATGGATGGTAGGAAACATGGGAAACACATGGTGGGGTAATTATAAAACCCAATGTGAATGGGATCATGGGGTTCTGACCACCACATGTTCCTTGGGAAGGTTTTAGGTTGCAGGCTGAGAATTAAAGTTATGTTGGGCCCGAGGAAAAGTGCACGTGTGTTCTTACGTAGCCCATGATGATAAGGATCAAGTCGTACATAGTTATTAAGATGGTCTGGTGGGAATCTAGTTCCAAGTGTAATAAGGATGCACAGGTCGGCCCCATACACAAAAATAATAGGTATTTGATAGACCTTGATTGTCCTTTAGGATGAATGAGTGTTTTCTTGAAGCGATGGTCCTAGGATATAAAATATAGGTATAACACAAGAATAAATCTGTACGCCGGTATTGAAAAATGGTATGGTGTCCGACCGATACCAAACATGATGCCTCCTCGAATAAGGGCACCACAGTGTAGTTCCGTTTTTCGTCATGTAGCCAAGACGATAATGTCACAGTTTAGGGTCAAGTGATGGGACCAACCACATATTATTAACGTTGTGAAAGATAGATAAAATAGTTTAATGTCATATGGGACTAGGAAACATGGTCTAGTGTCATATTGATAAAACATATACAAGAATAATGAGGTTCGAAAGGGAATGTTCATGGCAAGATAAATCATACAAGACGTGAATGAGGACGAGGTCTAAATCATACCGTGTGCAATTTCATAAAAGGAATCTCAGACTGAGGGGCTAGAAAAGGGTAGAGGACAAGGGGCAGGAGAAACAGACTCCCAATTGAGCTGGACCCAAAGACGAGGTGTTCAGGTTTTCTTACATATCCCATAAGGATTGGAATCAAGCCATACATAGTTCTTGTGGGTTCCTTTTAACATCGTGCATGAAAAAATTTAGTTTAATGTCATGTGGGACATGATTTAAGGGGGGGGGGTAACTCATAGAAAGGGGCATACGTGGTGCAGATAATGCAAACCCGGCGTGAATGAGTACATAATACCATACCCCCCCCCACGCAGTTCCATAAGAGATAATGCCCCGAAGCCAGAACAGAAGAGATGAATTAGTGAAACTTGAGCTGGACCCAAAGAAAAGATGTCTAAGAGTTCCTAAATATCCCATAATAATGGGAATAAAACTGTACGTAGTTCAAAAATAGATCTATGTTTATGGTTTTAGAGCTCGGACCATGGAGAAGCGAAATCCTTCCAAGTAAGCGTCGTCCTCAACCTGATCCCTAAGCCCATGTGAGTAAAAATCAGTGTGGTAATCAAGGGAGCAAGAGGTTTTTTGCAATACCTGGAATGCACACCAAAGTAAAATCGGTGTAGAGCCCCGAATGACGAATTTACCGTCATGTTTTTCCTTATAACATGAAAATGTGCACCGGGGGACTGTGCAAGGAGTGTAAAATTCCATTTGAACATGACGTGGTGGAGAAGGATGTGAATCATGTAACCAAAATTCATGGATTTAAGGGGATGGTGTGATGATGGAGGATAACTATTGACCGTGTTCGAAACACATCATCCATACCAGGTTAGCCTGTAATGAGGAAAAACAAATGAGCATCGGCCATTGAAAATATTTTCAACGTGGGACTTGTATCGATTTGTTGTATGAAACCCTCAAGGAAATTGTCCCATAATGGTAGGAGATCCCTTAGTCCAAGAATGCATTCTATTTGGGTGTCCATTTGAATGTGGAAGATCATGGAATCCCAAATGAAGGGGAACACAAAGCCTGAAAAATGGGCAGAAGCATGTCCACGTAAAATCTGACACTCCAGACGCTGAACTAGAGTACTCTTGTACACATTGGTGAATCCCCGAAGTGGGTCAAGGGGCTCAAATCGAGAGACTTCGTTTTGGAATGAGGGTATATAATAAGGGGATAGAGAACTCTCAGGAGGGATAATTACATGGTGTGGTCATTACAAACCCAATGTAAATGAGGACATAGTCCCATACCACACAATATAATCCCCTCCCTAGGAAAGGGTAGGCCAAGGGGATAAGGTGAAAGTGATATCTCCATGAGATGGGGCTGGTCCCAAAGTCGAGTCATTCGGGCGGTCCTATGTATACCATGAGAATGGAAATCAAGCCATACGTAGTTTCTTGACGGAGGTAATGTGCAGTTTACCATCATGCAGTAAGGACACAAATGGGTATGATACTCCACACAAAGGAGGTTTATGACGATGAGAGTGACCTGATGTTAACGAGGACATAATCCCATTCCACACTGTACAATCCCAAGTTAAGACTTGTGCCGGGGGCCTGAGAAGGACATGTGGCATGAGAATTGGCTTCAGATGGGAAGTCCCGACCAGCATGCAGTGTAACATCTTGCAGTGAGGACGCAGGTAGGGGTACGATATCTCATCCAGGGATGTGTACGGAACAACGTGTAACCTAAAGTGAATGTAGACATAATCCCACACCACACCATACAACCCTAAGTGAGAACTTGGGATGGGGCTCGAAAAGGACAAGGGGCCTGAGGATGGGCCTCGGACATAAGGTCACAGCCAGTTTGCATTTTAACATCTTGTAGTGAGGAAGAAGAAAGGGGTAAGTTACCCCAAGAAAGGGAGGTTTACGGACCGAAGAGTAACCCAACGCGAATGAGGACATAATCCAATACAACATTGTACAATCCTGTAAGAGTTATGACTTTGCACAGGGGACTGAGATTGGGCCACAAATTGAATGTAGTGGCCATTTTTCTATTTGACATCTTGTAGTGAGTACAATGGAAATATTAGTCTAGGTTCATAGATGTCGGACCACATATGCCTATTTTAATGTCATATTTGTGGGATAGAAATGGATAATCATCATGCTTATGGAAGACCACAGAGTGGAAATGATAATTGAAGAAAACTGTTGACCAGATTCGTAACACAGTATACACCCTTGTGTGACCAGAATTCGGGGAAAACAATTGAGCGTCGGCCGTTCAACATATTCGGGACATGGAACCTGTATCAATTTTCCACCCAAAATCCTCAAGGACGTTATCCTGTAATGGTAGGAGAGCCCTTGGGCTGAGCGTCCATGCCATTCGGGGGTCCTTTTAGAGATAGAAGAAATTGGAAACCCAAATGATGGGGCTCACAAAGCATGGAAGGGCTCGTGCTCATGGGAAGGATGATAAATTAAGGGAGGGATATCTCAAGGGAATATGTGTGGAATCGAGACATAGCCCGATGTGAATGAGAACATGAGTCAACACCACACCACACAATCCAAAATGAGAACATGGCCCAGGGGTCGGAAAAGGCCAAGGGGCCTGAGGCTGGGCATCCCCGCCCACTGTAGCCATATGACCTCTTCTGCGGTTACTGCCTCATCATAGCTCCTAAGCTAACGTGAGCAGTGCTCGGTGTGGGAAACAAGGAGTTGGACTCGACTTTTCCCTGTAAGGGTCTGAGAACTAGCATTTCCCGAAGGGAATTTGCCGCTTGGAGATACAACTGGGCAGAATGAACCACTACACTCAATGTTTGGGACATCTTGGGGTGGCTCTAATGACAAATGATAGTTGTTGAACATATTCGAAACACATCGTCCTTATAGTGACCTAGAATGGGAACAACAAATGAGCATCGACTGTAGACCATACTCTCAACATGGGAATTTTATCAATTTGCTTCTCAACATCCACATGGGCGTTGGACCAAAGTAGTTGGAGAACCTTTTGGCCTAGCATCCCTACCATTCGGGGGCCCTTCTAGATGGAAAAGATGATGGAGTCCCAATCAAAGGATTGTGTGATGCATAGTTGTGCCCATCTATGAAAGAGGCAGACACCTCTGAGGAGTGGGATGTATGGAGGGATCGAGATGATCTCAATGTGAAATGGGAAAAAATACTTAACCACAACATATGTCTTGACCCGAGGGGAGATTCTGGCATTTGGGTTGGGCCAAAAGACAAAATGTCCGGGCATTCCTCTGTATCCCATGAGGATGGAAATCAAACTATTTATTGTTCTTGAAGGCCATGAAGTTTTACATTGTTCGGTGAGGATGTGGGAGGATAAGAGAACAGGGAGTGGGAACATGGTGAGACTATCGTAAACCTGACATGAGTGGGGATGAGGAAGCCTACACAATACCAAGCAAGGAACCTCCGAGAGAACTATACACCAGGGGGATAGTCAAAGAGAAGAGTTTGGGGGCTGGGTTTGAGACAAAATTGTTGAGCTTTCCTACGTATCCCTTGAGGATGGGAATCAATCCACACATAGTTCTAAAGGGCCATGTAGTTTAATGTTGTGGGGTGAGGATGATGAACTATTTAACGTCACGAGGGACGAAGTAGTTTAGGGTCGTGTAGGACCCGACAATTTAGGTTCATGCAGGACCAAACATTTTTGGGTCATGCCAGACCGTATATAGTTTAAGGTCATGTAGGAAAAAGGACTAGCTCAGGAAAAGTATTGCTTTAGAAACATGGAATTGGTGGGAGGAGTTATATGTAACAGCCCGAAACTTTGAATAAATCTTGTTTCCTAATTTCGTGTGTTATTTTATTTTATTTTTATACTCAACAAAAATGTTTTATTTGATAAACATGATTATAATTAAAATGAGACCATTGTCTTCTGACTGTTATATGAACATCGGTCAATATGACCGCTGTGAACAAAATGTTTTGATTATTGTCTCTAAATACATGAAATCTTGGTTAATTATTATAGAAAGAAGATTCGATGGCATCACCTAGTAGTCTTGGACCGATCGAAGCCCATCTAACAGAACTTGGGAAGGAGGTAGCACCATTGGGCTTTGCTCTGGACCAAACCCAAGCCGAACTTCATCATGTGAAGCTAGAACGGAATCCCCTTTGCGAGAAGTTCAAACTGATTGAAATTACTACTCGTGCAATGTTGGCCGAGCCTCCCTCGGACTCTCTCACCTTAGCACACCATACACTTAGGTCCTATGCTGGTGTGATAAGAGGCTATATAAGGAGACCGTAACTACCTTGTGTAATCCTTTGTTTTAAATAGAAATTGGGATTTCTTCTTATAATGAAGTTATAAATTTTCAAATGACCAGATAAATATAGTATGCATATTTTTGATGAATTTTACAAAAAGGTTATTTTAAAAATGTTTATGTAAACCTTAAATAATTAAAAATGTGTAATGATTTTAAAAAATTGGTCTTCTACAATTATGTTCAGTACAAAATTTGGAGTCTAATAAGATCAACTTGATTTTTGATGAATAGTAAATTATGAATAGTGATTTTATGATTAGGATTAGTAATATGACCAAATGGATTAGTAATCTCACTTAAAGAAAGTTTTAAAATAATCTAGGCACCTTGATTAAGTAATGTGATTCAATAAAATGGTTAAATAACGGTTTCATAAATTATTATTCAAGTATTAGTTTTTTCTGGTGAATAGTGTTTTTTAATTAAAAATTAAATTAAAAATATTTAGAAAAATATTTTTATAAAATGGATTTCATTTTTGAACTCAGAGCACCGATATTATGTTATGGTAATTTTTGGGGTTTTTTCTGAAAACATGAATTTTCGGTGAATAGTGTATTTTTTTTAAAATAAATTTAAAAATATTTAGAAAATACTTTTTATAAAATGGAGTTCATTTTTGAAATCAGAGCATTGATATTTGGTTAGTGTGAAATTTTGGGATTTTTCTGAGAAAGGTGAATTTTCAGTGAATAGTAAAAATGCAGTTTTAGGGTTTCGGTATGTTTAATGACATCATAGCTGTGTCATGATGATGTCATGAGATATTTTAAGGGTTGGACTGCCAAGGTTGATGAATTATTGTTTTTGGGGGCCCATGTGGCCTAACTCCATGGTAAATTCCAAGGGATATCACATGGGTTTGAGAAAAGCACATGTGAGGTGTCCCTTGGCCATTAATGCCTTGTCCCCTCACTTTCCCTATAAATACCAAGCCCTCATCTCATCCATTAGACTCCCCACTCTTCCCCAACGAATTTCTGGTCTCATTACCTCCCAAGGAGTCCTCCCAAGGTGCCCCCAAGCCTCAAGGTCCAAACCTTTGAGTTTCAAGAGTCACGTTTTAAGGTAAGGGATCCGACCTCTCTCTTTTATTTCAAGTAATCTCTTTTATGTCATTCCTCTTATGCTCCATGTTCTTATGTTGGAGTATGTTCTTTTATACTCCTATTACTGCCCTTTTAATGTTAATATAATTAGAGATCCCCACTTACTCTCATTATTTCGTTTTATGAAGTTTTAAGTGGCGCCATTAGGCTGCCGAAATTTTTGTAACGGATTCTTTCTCCCTTCTCATTTTTCAAGATCTATTTTCATGTAAAGTATTTCATTTTCCATTTTTTATTATGTTGGGGTATGATCTCTAAATTTATCATACTGATCTTTTATGATCATATGATGAGAGACCCCATTTGATCGTTTCAATTCAGTATTTTGAAGTTTTAAGTGGCGCCGTTAGGCTGCCGAAATTTTAAGTGGTTCTTCACCCTTCTCGTTTTGAAGTTCTACTTTCATGTCAATTCTTTCCAGTACCTTTTTGTTATGTTGGGGTATGATCTCTATATCTATCATACTGGACTCTTATTTTCATATGATGAGAGACCCCATTTGATCTCTTCAATTCAGTATTTTGTTGAAGTTTAAGTGGCGCCGTTAGGCTGCCGAATTTTTAAGTGGTTCTTCACCATTCTCATTTTGATGTTCTACTTTCATGTCAATTATTTCAAGTTACTTTCTATTATGTTGGGGTATGATCTATATATCTATCATACTGGACTCTTATGTTCGTATTATGAGAGACCCTATTTGACCTTGTCAATTCAATTTTGTTGAAGTTTAAGTGACGCCGTTAGGCTGCCGAATTCTCACAAGAGAAATCTTTTTTTTCTTCCTTTCATGTTCTTCATTTCATATGGTATATTTTAAAATTTCATTACCATGTTCTTAAATATCTTATATTTTTTCCCTATACTGTTTAATGGGTCATTTATGAGTGTTTGACCCATGTCCCCTCTCTTCTCAATGTTTTCTAAAACCTTGTAACATAGCCGTTATGCTGCAGAATTTTCGTCTCAAATGCCTCTCCCTCTTTTCTCAAAATTATTTTATGTTATAAAGTGAATACTCAAAGATCTTATTTCTAAAAGTGTATTCACATATATATCAAAATTTTCTATTTTGAATTCTAGGATTTACATACATGAGACCCACTTTCCCTTCCGTGGGTTTAAAGTGCCGTAAAGATCATGTCTTTAAAGCAGTTTTTGAAACGTTATGATAATGAAATGAAACCCATTTATTTTATGATATATGGGTTATTTATGAAATTTTTGATGATGATATATGTGGATCACATGATAATAAAGGAAAATTTAAGGGTGCGCCCTGATAGCGCTCCAATGCATTGGGTAATGATGTAACCACTAGAGATTACAATTTTCACGATACCTTGGTGAATAACCTTGGTAATTTTAAAATGACACCTTGGGGATGGAACTTGGTGATATGTTCATGATTGTCTATGTTAAATTATGTAGCCACATATTCATGTTATGAAAATGTTATTTTTATTATGATATGCCTCAGGATTTCATTCTCATGCCTTACAGTTCTTTTCATGACTTTATTGATGTATCTCAAGTTCACATGTAAAATGTTTTCTTGTTTTCCTTACTGGGCCGTCTGCTCACCCTTTCCTTTGATGTATGTCCCCAGGTTATGAGATGCAGTAATGAATCTAGGATGAACATGAGGAGAATCCTTTCAAGTGTTTAAGAATAATGTTTTATGTTTTCATGTTTTAAGTTCCTGGTTTCCAAGACACTAAACCTTAAAGATCCTCAGTTTTGTAAAATTTAATGAAAGATTATGTGATAAAAAGGTGGGATGCTATAGTTGGTATCAAAGGATGGTTTAGTTATTTGTGAAAATTAGGATATGAAAACTTTAGTAAGAAGCCTATATAAAATTTAAAATATAGGAAATATTCCTGGTATTTTGGTGAGTATTGAGTAAGGGGTTGCCAAGAAAATACATCCCTGTCTGGATACGAGCAGGTAGAGGTGGCTCTGGCACAAATGTACATAGGGGTAAAACCCGAAAACACCGCTTTGAGATAGACTCGAACTGGAACTGGTACACGACAATGGGCCTTGCTGCACTCTTGGTTACGACACTCCCAGGGGATATGCTTTGGTAAATTCATAAGCTTAGTATGAACCATTGTTAAAGGAACAAAGGTAAAATAAAATGAAGATTCACATAAGAATATATGATCATGGATAACCTAGATGGGAACCTAGGGGATCACAAGTTAGGGTATAATTTTCAACTACAAGTTATCCTTATATACTTTAAGTTTCATTTAATGATTATTGGTTAAGTATTTAAGCCCCTAATTATAGTTTCTTTTCTTAGTTAATGGCGTGAAATTGAAGAACATGTCTCAACAACCAATGTGATAGGAAATGATACGATTGCCGTATTAATATGACAGAGATGATTAGGGGATTAAAATATGATTTTTATTTTGGAAGATGTTCACTATTTTGGGGACCCTATATGATCGAGGTAAACAGATTACAACGGTATTTTCATTGAGGAGTAAGGTTGACTTATATTTGAATAATCGATGAATTTAAGGTGTATTTATAGTAATTTAGTTTACTTATGGGAATGATTAACCTATCTTGGCTTAAATATGTTTAGATTAGATACTTTTGTTATAAGATGTTAGGAGTGGTTGATGTTGTTTTGAGATGAACAATGAAGTTTATTTTGGAAGACTATGTTATCAAATCCTTCTTGTATTTGGGTTTCAATCTTAGTTTGGTTTATTTTGAGGAATTTTAAGGACCATTATTTATGGAATGGACTATGATGAACTTTGGGTAGTACCATGAAACTTTGATGATTTAAAAGTAATTTCCATTCCTATGGGATTCTTTCTTTTTGAAGAGTTGTTTTACCTTACCCTTTCAGTTTTTGGGATAATGTTTAAAGATAAAAGAAATAGATAGTTAATCTTTTGTGGATTATGTGATTATCTAGAAGACGATTCATGTGTTTTGATGAGACCAAGTAGTTTTGAATGCTCATAGTTTAGAGAAAAGATTAGTTTTGGGTAGAAACTTATTAAAGGATGAAACTCTACATGAAGGTAGATATATTTCCTTATGTTTTTGATCTATGTTGTAAATGAATTCCTCAAAGTTATGAAAAGGAACGTAAAACAAAAACGTTGTTGGTTTACGTTTCCTACTAGGTAATCAAAGACCGCTTGCACACATCATAATTTTGGGATTTTCTGGTGGTTAAATTCCTCCTAATCATGTTTTCTATCACTCTCCTTTAGGACGTGACCCTTTGTTTTCTCCTCCATGTCCATGTTTCCTACATGGAATCCTAGTATGAGTAAACTCGGGTGGCCTTTGTACTTCCTTTTCTTTCTTTTAAAGTAATGGTGTCACAGACTCTTTTTCCGATGTGGGACTTTCAATGAAATTTCAAAACCCAATTTTTTATAAAATTGCGAGGACGCAATTTCTTAAGGGGGGAAGATTGTAACAGCCCGAAACTTTGAATAAATCTTGTTTCCTAATTTCGTGTGTTATTTTATTTTATTTTTATACTCAACAAAAATGTTTTATTTGATAAACATGATTATAATTAAAATGAGACCATTGGCTTCTGACTGTTATATGAACATCGGTCAATATGACCGCTGTGAACAATATGTTTTGATTATTGTCTCTAAATACAAGAAATCTTGGTTAATTATTATAGAAAGAAGATTCGATGGCATCACCTAGTAGTCTTGGACCGATCGAAGCCCATCTAACAGAACTTGGGAAGGAGGTAGCACCATTGGGCTTTGCTCTGGACCAAACCCAAGCCGAACTTCATCATGTGAAGCTAGAACGGAATTGCCTTTGCGAGAAGTTCAAACTGATTGAAATTACTACTCGGGCAATGTTGGCCGAGCCTCCCTCAGACTCTCTCACCTTAGCACACCTTACACTTAGGTCCTATGCTGGTGTGATAAGAGGCTATATAAGGAGACCGTAACTACCTTGTGTAATCCTTTGTTTTAAATAGAAATTGGGATTTCTTCTTATAATGAAGTTATAAATTTTCAAATGACCAGATAAATATAGTATGCATATTTTTGATGAATTTTAGAAAAAGGTTATTTTAAAAATGTTTATGTAAACCTTAAATAATTAAAAATGTGTAATGATTTTAAAAAAATGGTCTTCTACAATTATGTTCAGTACAAAATTTGGAGTCTAATAAGATCAACTTGATTTTTGATGAATAGTAAATTATGAATAGTGATTTTATGATTAGGATTAGTAATATGACCAAATGGATTAGTAATCTCACTTAAAGAATGTTTTAAAATAATCTAGGCACCTTGATTAAGTAATGTGATTCAATAAAATGGTTAAATAACGGTTTCATAAATTATTATTCAAGTATTAGTTTTTTCGGGTGAATACTGTTTTTTAATTAAAAATTATATTAAAAATATTTAGAAAATTATTTTTATAAAATGGATTTCATTTTTGAACTCAGAGCACCGATATTATGTTATGGTAATTTTTGGGGTTTTTTCTGAAAAAATGATTTTTCGGTGACTAGTGTATTTATTTAAAAATAAATTTAAAAATATTTAGAAAATTATTTTTATAAAATGGAGTTAATTTTTGAAATCAGAGCATTGATATTTGGTTAGTGTGAAATTTTGGGATTTTTCTGAGAAAGGTGAATTTTCAGTGAATAGTAAAAATGCAGTTTTAGGGTTTCAGTATGTTTAATGACATCATAGCTGTGTCATGATGATGTCATGAGATATTTTAAGGGTTGGACGGCCAAGGGTGATGAATTATTGTTTTTGGGGGCCCATGTGTCCTAACTCCATGGTAAATTCCAAGGGAGAGCACATGGGTTTGAGAAAAGCACATGTGAGGTGTCCCTTGGCCATTAATGCCTTGTCCCCTCACTTTCCCTATAAATACCTAGCCCTCATCTCATCCATTCGACTCCCCACTCTTCCCCAACGAATTTTTGGTATCATTACCTCCCAAGGAGTCCTCCCAAGGTGCCCCCAAGCCCTCAAGGTCCAAACCTTTGAGTTTCAAGAGTCACGTTTTAAGGTAAGGGATCCGACCTCTCTCTTTCATTTCAAGTAATCTCTTTTATGTCATTCCTATTATGCTCCATGTTCTTATGTTGGAGTATGTTCTTATATACTCCTCTTACTGCCCTTTTAATGTTAATATAATGAGAGATCCCCTCTTACTCTCATTATTTCGTTTTATGATGTTTTAAGTGGCACTGTTAGGCTGCCGAAATTTTTGTAACGGATTCTTTCTCCCTTCTCATTTTTCAAGATCTATTTTCATGTAAAGTATTTCATTTTCCTTTTTTATTATGTTGGGGTATGATCTCTAAATTTATCATACTGATCTTTTATGATCATATGATGAGAGACCTCATTTGATCGCTTCAATTCAATATTTTGAAGTTTTAAGTGGCGCCGTTAGGCTGCCGAAATTTTAAGTGGTTCTTCACCCTTCTTGTTTTGAAGTTCTACTTTCATGTCAATTCTTTCAAGTACCTTTTTGTTATGTTGGGGTATGATCTCTATATCTATCATAATGTACTCTTATGTTCATATGATGAGAGACCCCATTTGATCTCTTCAATTCAGTATTTTGTTGAAGTTTAAGTGGCGTCGTTAGGCTGCCGAATTTTTAAGTGGTTCTTCACCATTCTCGTTTTGAAGTTCTACTTTCATGTCAATTCTTTCAAGTTACTTTCTATTATGTTGGGGTATGATCTATATATCTATCATACTGGAATCTTATGTTCATATTATGAGAGACCCTATTTGACCTTGTCAATTCAATTTTGTTGAAGTTTAAGTGACGTCGTTAGGCTGCCGAATTCTCACAAGAGAAATCTTCTTTTTCTTCCTTTCATGTTCTTCATTTTATATGGTATATTTTCAAATTTCATTACCATGTTCTTAAATCTCTTATATTTTTTCCCTCTACTGTTTGATGGGTCATTTATGAATGTTTGACCCATGTCCCCTCTCTTCTCAATGTTTTCTAAAACCTTGTAACATAGCCGTTATGCTGCAGAATTTTCGTCTCAAATGCCTCTCCCTCTTTTCTCAAAAATTATTTTATGTTATAAAGTGAATACTCAAAGCTCTTATTTCTACAAGTTTATTCACATATATATCAAAATTTTCTATTTTAAATTCTGGGATTTACATACATGAGACCCACTTTCCCTTCCGTGGGTTTAAAGTGCCGTAAAGATCATGTCTTTAAAGGAGTTTTTGAAACGTTATGATTATGAAATGAAACCCATTTATTTTATGATATATGGGTTATTTATGAAATGTTTGATGATGATATATGTGGCTCACATGATAATAAAGGCAAATTTAATGGTGCGCCCTGATAGCGCTCCAATGCATTGGGTAATGATGTAACCACTAGAGATTACAATTTTCACGATACCTTGGTGAATAACCTTGGTAATTTTAAAATGACACCTTGGGGATGGACCTTGGTGATATGTTCATGATTGTCTATGTTAAATTTTGTAGCCACATATTCAAGTTATGAAAATGTTATTTTTATTATGATATGCCTCATGATTTCATTCTCATGCCTTAAAGTTCTTTTCATGACTTTATTGAAGTATCTCAAGTTCACATGTAAAATGTTTCTCTTGTTTTCCTTACTGGGCCGTCTTCTCACCCTTTCCTTTGATGTATGTCCCTAGGTTATGAGATGTAGTAATGAATCTATGATGAACATGAGGAGAAGCCTTTCAAGTGTTTAAGAAGAATGTTTTATGTTTTCATGTTTTATGTTCCTGGTTTCCAAGACACTAAACCTTAAAGATCCTCGGTTTTGTAAATTGTAATGAAAGTTTATGTGATAAAAAGGTGGGATGCTATATTATATGTTCACCATCCATGGTCACTAGAGAGTATGCACCATTGGGGTTAACACTGTGAATTATGTAAGGTCCTTCCAATTTGGGATCCATCTTGGGTGGTTTCCTGCCATGTATCATTGGTGTCCGGAGGGTCAAAACCAAGTCTCCTTGAAAGCAGTGGAGGTGGACCTTCTTGTTGAAAGCTTTGGAAATAATTTTTTGATGCCTTTCTAGATTGTGCAGGGCATGAATCCTATTCTCCTTAATTGCTTCCAATTCAGCCAAACGAATTTTGGATACCTTATCTAGTGCCTAATAGACATAGACCGCCATGAGTAATGAATGAAATTGAATCTCTATGGACAGGACGACCACATTTCAGTATACCAGCGAATATGGGGTTACCTAGGTGGAATTATGAGTCATCCTTCGATAAGACCAGAGGGCGTTGGTGAGATTTTCCAGCCAACTCTTCTTGTTTTGACCAACCATTTTTAGAAAAATGTTATAATGGTTTTTGTTTAACGCCTCATTCTGCATATTTTCATACGCATGGTAGCGGGAGGTATGGTTACAAAGGATGTTGTGCATGGCGTACAGCTTCTTCAACTAGGCCGCCCGAAAGTTGGTGCTGTTATCGGTGAGGGCATTGTGGGGGACACCAAACCGGTAGATGATATTTGAGCTTACGAAGTCGATGATAGAATGGGCCTTGACCTCCTTGAGTGGGACTGCCTCTACCCACTTGGAAAAGAAATCCGTAGTGGTCAGGATGAACCAGCACTGGAGAGCTGTTGTTGGTGGATATGGTCCCACGACATCTAGTCCCCCGAATTCCAAGGGCCAAGAGTACTTGATTGTGTGGAGATGCTCTGGTTTCCAATGCATGAAGTTGGCATTAACATGGAATGCATGTCATCTCTTGGAGAACTCAAAGCCATCATGGATCATGGGGGGTCAAAAGTACCCAGTCTACGTATCTGGTGAGATAGCTTTGGCCCGGTCTGATGATCCCCACAAGAACCGGCGTGAACCTCCTTCATGGCCTAACAAATCTCAACTCTTTGGATGAAACTGAAGATAACACCGTCAAACCCATTATTGTGAAGGATCTTCTCAAGACTAGGACCAATGTGGAGGGTAAACTGTAGTGAACGATGTTAGATTTGTTCGAATTCGGCCCGACCAGTCGGCATGTAACCATTTTGGAGATACTCGACAAAGGGGGCTCTCCAATCAGGATTCAGTTCAACCACTACACTTGAGGGACTTGGGGGTCTTGAAATGGAGGCTCTGGTGGTATTATGGCTCACCAGCAGGCCGTTGTCATCACATGGGGAGATAAGAGCAATGACTCTTTGATGTGAAAAGTGGATAATCAGATCATCATGCTTGGGTTCTACAATATATACAACCAGGCTTACTAGGGCATACGTTTGACCGTTCTGAGATCGAGGGACAAGAGTATCTTTTGGTAGAGATGGGAACTGGGCCATTAGCTGGAGAGTGCACTCCAACAATGGTACGAGATCATGATTTCTGACGATGTATTCACCATTGATCTGCTTGATGACTAGTTCGGGACCCCCTTTCACATGAAAATGGGGAAAATCAATCTCAAGGTCCAGCTCGAGGCCAGTAATAAGAGCCTGATACTCTGCCTCATTGTTAGTGCAACCGTATGACAACACAAATGAGTATTGCAGAATGGTTTGACTCGGGGTAATAATTACAATACCCAGGCCTACCCTATTGAGCCAGGGATCATTGAGCCTCCTACCGGTGGGGCTTTGGGAAGTTCCATTGAAGTGAATCTTCCAACACGTCATGTCTTGGTCTACGGAGAGGATCACCAAATCAAGGAAATAGAGATCCAAGGACTGGTCAAAAGGGGCTGGGTGGGAATCAAGTAAGTACACCAATGCTTTCCCCTTAATAGATTTATAATGGACAAACTCGGTATTGAACTGCTAAAGAATCACTGCACACCGAGCTAGATGGAATGTTAACTTGGGGAGGTTCAGAATGTACTTTAGTGGGTATATTTGTGAAACCAGCTATACCTCATGGTGCTACAAGTAATTCCATAATTTCTGTACTGTGAATACCATCAGAAGGAAACTCTTCGAGATGGGGGAGTATCTGGTCTTTTTATCAAGGAGCATGCGGATAAGGTAGTAAAGACTAATTTTGGTCTCCTCATTGTTCTTCTAGAGGAGAAGGGCGCCAAGAGATCATTCTAGGATGGGCACATGAAGGATCAATGGATTTTTGGAGATGGTTGGCATCAAGACCGGAGGCTAGAGAAGATACTGGTTTATTTCCTCGAACGCGGTTTGGAACTCTTCGTCCCATTCGTAAGTGATTCCTTTCTTCATGATCTGAGAAAACGGCCTACACTTGCTGGATAGATTCACAACGAATCTGTGTATGTAGGATAAGTTTCCATGAAATCCTCGATGCTACCGAATATTGCTTGGGGGAGGAATCTAGCTGATGGCCTTGATCTTCTCTAGGTCGTTCTCGATGCCCCAGTACCTACCAAAAAACCCAATGAACTTCCCAGAGGTAACCCCAAAGGCACATTTCAATGGGTTCATCTTCAGGTGGCAAGAACGGAGGAAGCTAAAAAATTTCTCAAGGTCCTTGATATGGTCCCGACGCTGGTGATATTTGATGACCAGATCATCCACATAGAATTCCACCATTTTCATGAGGATTTTCATGAATATGTGAAGCATGGAACGCTAATAGGTGGCATATACATTCTTTATGCCGAAGGGAATGACCTGGTAACAAAACGTACCTTGTGGTTCCCTAAAGACTGTAGACTCCTCATCCGCAGGGGACATCCAAATCTGATTATATCCAGAGAACACGTCCATGATGGAAAGGGATTAGAACCCCTCCGTAGCGTCAATTAGAAACACCGTCACTGGGAGGGGAAAATCATCCTTCGGGCACTGACGGTTGAGATCTCGAATGTCGATGAAAACTCTGATATGCCCATTCTTCTCCCTAATTGGCATGGTGTTGGCTAGCCACTTGGGGTACTGGACCTCCTTAATGAAGTTGGATCCGATGAGATGGTCAAATTCTTCCTCGACCATGGCACTATGTGAAGGGTGCATCTTTCTGGGAGGCTGCTTGAACCTGCAATGATTTACCGGAGACAGAGGCAATGGATGGCTCCATGAGGATCTAGTCCTGGCATCTGGTCATATCTCCAGTCGAATACATCACGATGTTGTTTCAGAGAGTCTACGTACCAATACTACTCCTCAAGAGCCATTGCAGCATTGATCAATGTGGCTCTCATATCTTCCTTGCTACCAAGGATCACCTGTACCAATCCATCAATAGTGGCTGAGATGCCCTCTTCAAAGGTAGGAGGAGCAACCTATAGATCCTATTATTCAACTGCACAGGAGGTATCCCAAGAGGGAGGAGCTTCCTCTAGGTTGGCTGATTCAGACGGGAGGTTGGTATCAGCTTGAGAAGTAGTGGTCACTACACTAGGAGATTCATGTACTTCCAAAATCATAGCAATGAAGGCTGTCAACCTGATCCGATATAGTCGTTGGCCTAAGGGGACACGCTTTTTCATTTCAAAGCAATGGCAGCGCGTTGGATTTAGTAAGATGATTCCAGCCTGGTGAAATAGGAAAGTATGACGTATCTTCATTTCTATGGGGAAGACATCCCAATACCTTATAGGGGTAGGAATCTCTGGGATCACATGAGCATTATTTGTGTAAGAATACGAAGTGATCTCCCGACATCGCTTGGACCTAGGAATACACTTCCCCCAGTACCAGAGATAACAAAACACTGCCCCATATCAGGGGTTGTGGCCTCCAATCGATGGATCAGGAAGAAGTAGGGATCATCCAGACCTGCCCAGGGGTTGGTTGCGATCGTGACAAGCTCATCCTCACTTGATTTAATCTGTTTATCCTTGATATTATAATAGTCAATATCCAGATAGTGGGCTTCACTAGAGGCAAAAGGAGAAGCGTCACCTTAGATAATGCCCACTCGACCATTGAGGGAGTACTTGAGTCAGATGTGATATGATGAGGGAACTGTTGCGTGCAGCTAGAGCCATGGTCTGCCCATCAATGCATTGTACGTAGTGTCTTGGGAGACAACCATAAACTCAGTACTGGCAACTAGGCCACCGAAATGGGTCTTCAAACTAATCTTGTCGGTCGGGGTCTGTTCTGTCCTATCGTACCCCTAGATTCATATGTCGGATGGAGTCAAGTCATCCTCAGATAACACCAGCTTTGACAGTGTCCATGTTGGGATAAGGTAAATCCCGGATCCGGTGTCATCAAGATAATGACGAACTTCCATGCCATTGAATTGGCCATTGATGTACAGTGGGTGAATGTACCATTGTATGGGAAAACCTTCATCTTCTATGGATAATGAGATAATGGCCTAACTTTCAACATTCTCTATCACTTCCACATGAAAGGCCTCTGCAGCTGCTACCTTAATGTCGAACTGTAGGGGGATTCTTAAAGCCTCAACGAGGGTCTCACACATATCTGGCGAATGACACCGGGCCTCGAGGATGGAAAGGCTTGTTGGGATACTGGAAAGGTTCTTGAGAACATTATACTTCCACCCCAAACATGAACTTCTGCTTATAGGAGGTCTCTCTATGACATGTGGCATAGTGGAATACCAGATGAAGACCGGATGACTGAGACCAGCTTGTAGCAGGACGTGGCTGGTCGCAGCATGGTCGAGGTGGATTTTCCTGATCCAGTATCACAAACCACGGTTAAGGCTGGCCTGATGACGACAAATGAGGCTGCGTGTGCTGAGCTCTGCATTGGGTCTACTGTCTAGTCTTAGTGGCATGCATGGCCTGGATGGAAGTTCCAACTAATGTGCCTCGACGACCCATATAGTCATGGCTCTGCTGACGCTGGCCTCTGATGGGGATTTTGGGGAGATCTTCTTGACTCTCCCCATCGTCGGGAGTCATGTAGGCGTTTACCAACTCTACGGTGTTAACCGAAGCATACCTTTGACTGTCACTTGAAGATTCATCCACTATTGGGCAGATCCTAGTAGGAATCCCCATCTATGGGGGATGATTTTTCCAAGAGTATGGGACAAAAATGACATTGGTAGGGTGTATTTCTTTCGTTTGCGCCATCAGTGTTTGCCTTTCTGGGAAGAGGCCGACTAAGATGACGATGCAAAAGTGTTGACCGCAGCTTCTGAAGGCCATTCCCAATTTAGGCATGCATAGATGATACCATGGGCATGAGAAACCATTTTTTCAAGCTATCCAGTCATCATTCTTAGGATTCTCCTTATTAGAAACATTCTGCCACTTGCCCTCCCTATCATTGTTGCTGTCTGGACTTACGACGACACATACCACATGTGTCGAGGCCAAACCCAACCTGACTATGTTGTTATCCACCTGGTCTTGAATCCTGTCTCTGAACACATAACACTTCTTGATATTGTTCCCCAGGATCCAGTGATAGGGGATGTAGTTGGGGCGATTAGTGAGGTTCGCCTCTTATGGCCTTCTGCACTCATATAAATGCACAATACCCTATTCTAAGGCACTTTGGAAATAGCCGAGAACCTGATTCTCATTAAACGAGTAGGTCCTATTTCTTCTATTTGGAAAAGGGGTTCATGGAGCTTGGCCCTGACGAGGAGATGGAGGAGCCTGTCGAGGTGGTGGAGCTTGGTTGTCCCACCTGGGTAGTGGTTGCGCGTTGTGTGGGGGAACCTACTAATTCTGAGGCGGATGCTGCTGGGCTGGAGGCAGCGCTTGTGGTGGCAGGCCTCTAAGAGGTTGCAGAGGTAGCTCAACTAGTAATAACTCCAGCTGTCTAGGGGGGCTCTATTTGGGAAACCGCAGTGGGATCGACTCTAGAATCCCTCATTGTGGGAATTACAAGGGGTAATGGATGTGCTTGGATGGCCTGTTGCAGGGCTTCTTCCAAGCACTGGGCCTTATCAGAGAAGTGTCAGAATCCTCTAGGGTAGTTCCGAGTGATATGAGAGGGAACCAGTTCCATCTTAACATTTCCCACAAACATCGTTAGTAATTTCTCCCGAGTCAGTGGCATGTCAAGGGAGTATGTAAGTCCTTTCAAACGGGTCATAAAGTCGGAAACGTGATCACCAGGACTCTGCTTGTACTTGAAGAGGTCTGCGATACTCGTCTTCTGTGTGGTGGAGCTGAACTGGTAAAGGAATTGCCTCCGGAGATCCTCCCACCTATTTATCTATCTGATGGGGAGCTTGCTCTACCAAAAAACGCATTCCCCTCCAATGTATGTACAATGCATCAGATCATAGCGGCCTCCTGTTGCACTAGAGTCCCTAACATGGGCCCACACCTTGACGTGAAGTGGGCCAGATGATCTGGTGGATCCCCTATCCCATTTATGGGGGTAAAGGTAGGATTATCAAATCTCGTAGGTGCTGACATATCATCCACCCATGCTACATATGGCTTGCCATTATGTGGGAGTGACACTTGTTGTGTTTCCAGCTCCTCAACCCAGAAAATGGGTGCCGCCATTGGATCATCTGGGAGGGGTTCCCTGTCTTGATGGGTATCCCTAACCATGGGTGCGTTGGATGGTTATTCAACATGGTAAGGTGGCTTGGAGGCTCGTGGCGTGGCTAGTGGGGTGACCTGTGGGGCAGTTGGGAGAACTCGATATGGGTTCCTTGGATTCTAGTGATGTTCCGAAGATCATGGTAAGACATACCACACCCTCTTGCTGTATGTTGCAGCCTCCACTCTGTCTACAGGGGTAGGATGGTCATGGTCACATGGAGGCAGCTCGCCGAGGAGAAGTTGTTCCTGCCCCTACTACCCTGACTTCAGATTTACATAGCCTAGTCGTCGCTTTGTAGCACATTAATTGAGGAGGTCATCGACCAACCTCTTTTTCTCGGTAAGTTGTTGGTGTAATGTGGCCTTCTTAGGGTCCTCCTCCAACTTGTACACTAAGGTGGATGGTTCAGAGAGTTTGGAAGCTCCGAAATGTGCTTTACCCTTACTAGAATTCCAGCTGAGTACTAATGCCTTAGTGGGCACAAGGGCACCCAATAGATTCCTCTATTGGAGAATAACTTTTCTTTATGGGTCCAGTAGTGGTGGACGCCCTCAGTGGGTAAGTCCCCATCACGAAGCTCCATCTCATCCTCCCCATCCACTATGTCGGCCTTGTGGACCGTTACCCTTCCTGGGGGCATATCCATGATATCGCATGACGAGCCGAGCTACTGCTAGATAAGAATAAAGAGGAGGGAAACATACTATCCCCATCCACAAATTCTCAAATGGGGGAAGCCCCCTTGATAATCTTGTAGAGTACCTTGATACTATGAACGCATTACTGTTGAAGGGTCTTATGACAACCTGGTGACTCGAGGTGCTGGGCCACAGGGAGTGCGGCCAAATCAACTAGATAACATTGCTCCCTGATGTCGTCAAAATGCATCTGGCTCCTGGGCTAAACCACTCGCTGATGACAAAGGTGGAAGTGCATCGCCCAAAGGGTTTGGCGGAAACAGTCAACTTCCTCTGGGGTGGGGGATTTCGGTGCATAATAATTCTACGCTGCCACAAGCTAAAACATATTAGGGAAGTGGTTTTCTTCGAGGGTATTCCAAAAGCTCATCGGCTCGGATTCGGGGTCTGTCCCTTCATTACGCCACTCATCAACCACAGGCAGCTGAGGAACTGGTAGCGGCACTGAGGCGGACCGTCGGGGCGGAAGGCTGTCCGATGGAGAGTACGAAGAGTGGGATGACTGGCCACTGAGTCTCGGGTTGTCCTCCAAAGTGTGTAGCGACCTGGACGCTATGTCGCGATAATATGGTATGACGGCTGCAATTCCTAGCTTAGGGGATAGGGCTACTGGCGATAGGCCACGATTGTAACCCCCCAAGATTTTATGAGAAATATTCCTTTTATTTTCTTGGATGTCTTGTGTCGTACGCTACACCAATATTAGATTGTGCTATACACAACACCGTATTAGCTTGTAGTATACTCAAACACTATTCTTGGCTTGTGTTGCACACAAAAGCGACCTTCCTCAATAGCGTGTATTGTACGCAATACCGAGTTTCACTAAACAATGATATATTGTTATAATATTATTATAAACTAGCCTTTATTAATAGTATTAACCACATTTTGAATTTTATAACATTATAATTCATGTGACACATTTTCTAGAATTGAGGTATGAGAACAAAATAATTATTTTGGATAAAAGAAGTATTTTTTTTCAAAATGCAGTTTTCAGCCTTTTAATGGCGTACACATTATAAATCGTGTTTTTGACACATTTATAATTTCAATTGGAAAAAAATATACTTATTCATATCAATAAGGATATAAAAATTTACTTTGGATAAAAATTTAATATTTTTTTGATAACATTCATATTTTGATGAATAGTAAAAATACGCTAAATTTTAATTAAAAACAACATTTTTATTCAAGTTAATTTGTATGGTCAAATAATAATATTGGATGGTTTTAAATTATAAATAGAATATATTTTTACCATCTAATATAATGTATGTCATTATAATTAATATTACACTGGATCAATAGGTAAAATCATTTCAATATTTTGTAATGTTTTAACTTTTAAATCCTATTTTTCAATAGTGGGATAAATTTTAAATTAAATAATCCCACTTATGTGTATTTAATTTGAAAAAATGGAATCCATATTTGGAATCAATGGGTCCGAATTATGTTAATAGGAAACTTTTTATTTTTGGGCACTATGAATAGTAACTGCGGTAAATTTTATTTACCACAGTTAAAGGTAAATATGGTAATTAAGGGTAAAAATAATATTATAAAATATCCCTAACACTTGTCTTAAAATAATTGGATGATTATATTTTTTCCTAAAAATAACATTGGTTGAAATGAAATCTATTAGAACCCACTTGGATGGGATTAAGACCTTTAATTTATTTTATTTAATGTAAGTGATATATGTCTCACTCAAAAAATAATAATAAAAGAATTTTTAATATAAGGATATAAATAATATAAATTACATTATAAATACTCATTTAAAAGATAATTTTTTTTATTCATCATGTTAATTTATTTTTTATTTTTAAGGAATAAATAATTACCTTAATAGCATATACATTAATGATGCATAAATTATTTATTTAGTGAAAAATCAATAATATTGTTTTTATTAAAATACTAATACAAATCAAAAGGACCAGAAACCTGACCAAACCTTATTGGTCAAGTATATCTATACTCAAATCATCCAACTGTCAACTTGTGCACCATTTGGACATTTATAAATGATTATGATATTTATATTATTTTATTTTAAATGATGTCAAAGTTGTCACCTTCATAATTTAATAAACATATCATTTTAAGAGATGGGTGTTTTAGAAGTAAAATTCTACTAAAAGTAATCTTACGAATTATATTAGAATTATCTTAATCACATTATTTTAGTTTTAATTTTTATGCAACAAATATGTATATTATATAATTATACCAAAATGTTGTAGCAATTATTTTTTTAATAAAAATATCAAATAAATGGTTTTAAAAATATTAAAATAAATATTAAATGAAGTAATTAATGTTATCCAAAAATTTTATAGAAAAATTAGACATGTGAGGAATCTATTAAATATTTTGGTTGAAACATATATTCTATGTGGATTTTATTTAAATTCAAATAAATGAATAGTGTCAAAATTGACACTATTGTTATTTTATAAAAATAGCATATTACTAAATTGTTTAAAAATCAAAAAAATATTTAAAAATTGTAAATTGAAATTTATATGGTCTAAAATGTCATAACATATCCAATGATGGAAAATCCACAAACCAAATGTAATTATTTATAACGGTTTAAAATTTAGAATATTATTAACACAAATAAAATAAAATAGATTAAATAAGGATAAATCAAGTTGATGATGTTTCAAATAAATTACCAACAAGTCTAAATTTTATTGGATGATTCAATTACAACCCTATCTCATATCATCTTCGAATTGAGTCATTTTTTTTTGTTTTTAAGGGGGGGTTTTAATTTATTATAAATTAATATTTTTGAGGTTTCCAAAAGTGCCCCTCTCCTACCTTATAAAAGGGAACCTCCTCCCTCTCCTATTCACAACATTATGAGACATAAATCTTAAACAAAACCTGTCCATTTATCTTCTACAATTCTCTAGAAACCTACTAGAGGTCTTGGACATCTTCAATGTCCAAATTTAGTTCCCTAAGAGGTGGTTACGAAGAGGCGCGTCGAGGAAGAGGTAATATCCTTTACCGATTCTTTCAAAAAAAATTCTTCTTATACAACCTCTTCTTTATTTGTTTCATTATAATGTAATAACATCAGTATCACTAATATAATTATATTTTATTATAAATATGAAACTACCCTATTTCACCTTCTATATATCCTATAAAAAATGAAATCAACGCGCGTGCGTACATACAACTTACCGTCTCCATGTCGTGGTGTAATATGTTTTTCCAAAACCACCTTACATGGATGGGTATAATGGTATAAATAATAACTATATATAATTATTATAAAATTATACCAATTTTGAGATATTATAACATCCAATACAATTCCATTCAATAATTATGGGAACAATATTATCGCTCGTCCGTACATACGGATTACCGTCTCCATGACGAGATGAGATTCATTCTCTATGTTAACCATTAAATAATGATCATAAAGTATATATAATGAATAATAATAAAATATATGACATAATAATGCTACTTTATTTAAGTATATATATATATATTATATCTACTTACTTCTATTCAATTCAATAATAAAATAAAAACAACGTTCATGCGTACGTACGGCTTACCGTCAACATGAACAGTGTATTTCATTTCATTTATCTATCTATTATACATATATATACTAAATATATATGATATAAAAATCATGTTTTACATTCTGGAAGTAATTATATCATGATATAAGTAATAATAATATATAGAACAAGAAGTCCAAACACGTACGATAAATGATACGATTGTTATCCAAAACGTTGCTTTAACATGATATTGACAAATGAATGGGTAATATAAATACCTATGTGAATCATATATGATATCATAAATATTATTATGGTTATATAAAATGTTTATAATATGTTTAAACCCACTATAAAGGAGTTTTAGACACATACGAATGAAATAGGACCTAAGGTAAGGGATTATTTCGTCTCACTTCTATTTCTGTGACACATATGCCTTAATCACAAACTACTTCTTTTGCATGGATTTTAAGCTTCCCATGAATGTTTTATGATTTTTATTATGAAGGATATCATATTTACATATGTATGTAATTTTCTTTATTTTATGACACGTATGATTCCACTGATTATAATTGGTAAGGGATAATTTTTCCAATCTCGTTCTTATGCGAGATTGTTTATTCGTAAGTATTTACTGGGGTAATGTTTATCATCCATGTCCATGTTTTCTCAAAAAAATGTCATAAATTTTTTACTATTCTTCCATGTATGTTTAAAGTCATTTTTACCTCTTTTTGACTTTTACCACATTGTATGGAAGGAATCTTTCTTTTGTTTACCATACGAGGTACTTTTTGATTTTTCTAGAAAAAGTTAGAGGATACTGGTTTTTTAATTTATAAGCTGTTAATGGGTTTTTACGGTTTCATAAATCCTTATTTTCATGATGCTTCCTGTACAATATATCTTGATTATTTTAAACAAAATCCTTTTCTTTTAAAATTTCCTTGCATGTTTAGAAAAGAAAATTATTTTGAAGAAGGACATTTTCCTCAAGAATTCATTTCAAGTCTTTTATCAAAACAATTTTCCATGTAAGAAAACATTATATAGTATGTTCATGTTTCAAGTATAATGTATCTATTATTTACATGGTTTGATTTTTCTTATAATGAAATGATAACCATTTGTTTTATATGGATTATGTTATAATTGGATGATGTTAATGAGTCCCATTTTATTCATTGGGTTATGACGAATGATTTATGTTTATGTTGTGGAACACGTAAGAATGATTTCATTATGATATGGGTGGGACCTATATCTCCTTACAATGCATTGGGTAAAGATTTATATCTCATGAGATATACATGGCTGGAACAACAAGTGAATATGGTTCAGTAATACAGGGCTAGAACGACACGTAAACCCGGTTTAGTAATGGACTTTGTCCACTATGATGGTCTTGGAAACAATGACTTGGCTACTATGGGAATCATATCATGTGATTAATTGTTTTCCACAATTATATGTTTTATTCCCATGCTATTTTATCATTATTAATGTTTCTTTAGGGTCTATGCCTTATATACTACCATGATATATGTCGTTGCTCAAGATTGTGATCTTTTATGTTCATGTTCAAATGTTCAAATGTGTATGGACTGTTTTTATGTTCTCCATGTTTACCATTACTGAGCATTTGATCTCACTATTTTTATTTTTTCTTTTCCCCAGGATATAAAAAAAGGTTTTAGGTAAGAAAAAAAAGGGGATGATCTTTATGGGAGATGTTGAAGATCTTTCACTATGATTAGAATATTTTGTTCCATGTATCCAAAGACACTAAACTAACACGGTCTTTGGGCGCCTATTTTTTCATGTAATAAGTATTACTCAAAAGTAATATAATATCCATGTACATAAAGCCTTGGGTCTCTACAGTTGGTATCAAATCAAAGGTATATTCAACCTTTGGAAACTAGGATGCGAAAACTTTAGTGATATCCCTAGAGATATTACTAAGGTATGTCAAGGGATGTCCCTAAGGATAAGTATAAGTATAGGTTATAGTACTAGATATATAGTAATGATCTTAGAATTAAACCTAAGTTGTTAGATATTGAAGGTACTCCCCCATTATTATGTTGTTTTCCTAGAATGATTTTTGCCTCTCACACTATTCTTTTTGGGTTTTAGAAAAATGGCTGGAAACAGGAAGATTCATGATAATGGAGGATATGAAGGCCAATGTAATGATATACTTCATGAGCAACCAAATGAAATGGGATTTGGAAGTCCAAACATCGTTATTATGCCTAATCAGCAATCTCATAACATGTTCAATAATCTAAACTTTGGTATGTTTCCTTAATCGAGTAATAAGAGAAAGATGGAGCTTCATGATGATCATAGAGGAATGAAAGTTCAGTTTCCCTCATGTAAATCATGTAGGAAGAGGAATCAAGGAGAATGGTTCAAAGGAACTGAAAGAAGTTTTGGGTGTGGAAAAGAAGAACACAAATCAAATAATTGAAAAGGAAAAGGTTCATTTAACAAAATTTACAAGGATAAAAGTATTGCTAAGACATCAACAATGGTTAAATTTTTAAATGTGTAATGTATGGGAATTATGAAAATCGATGCCATAAGGGAAAATCTCATGAAGAGAATCAGTATGGTCATATGGGTAACATTTATATTGATGATGATGAAGAGACTACAAATGATATATGAGATGAAAGAATTGTTGAGGAATAAAACTATTAAGCTCTATCAATGGTTTAAAAAGGTTGTGGAATGATTGCATGTTTATCAAGAATAATTTATGGTACTATGGAAAAAAAAATCTAAGGATTGTTACACTGTTGTTTTTCCTGGAGTATTCTAAAGTATATGTTGAATGGTACCGGTAACCATGAAAAGTCATTGAAATATTTTTGGAAAGCATATTATATGCTCATAATGAAGGTATAAGTAGAAAATATTATGTTTGATAGTATTCATGAGCTCATGAATGATAAAAGGACAAAGTGATATCATGGTTTGAGTATATAGAAATTTTGCGATTCTGGTATGTGGAAAGAGTTAATGTTTGACAACATTCATGTTTTCACTAAGGTTCTATGGTAATTCATATTTGTAGATAATACATGATTAATTTATTCACATGTTCCGAATGTGACCAACAAGATATATCTTATGATATATGTGGGATAAATGATGGTTTTCACATGCTTGGTAGATGAATTTTCTAGTAATCATTTACTTTATACAATGATATTTGATAGAAGTATTTTGGATAAGCCTAAAGGTTTGAATGGATTAAGTTGGACATCATATATCATTATTTAAGTCTAGAAATGTTTCTCGATATTATTTCTGAAATGTTATAATAGTATAGTTTTATAAAAAGGACAAACTGAAGGATATCCGACAACCCGTCACGTCAGAAAAGGCTACAGGAATTGAACCCCCAACCGAAGTGCGACATGCCTTTATCCTCTAATAATGGCCTACAGGAAGTCCCTGGTTAATAGAAATAAGTTTTATTTTATTAATAAGTATCATAGATGAAGTATAAGTACATTTTAGGAACCATATACGATTAATCTCACTGTAGATGGACTTATGTATATTTAAAAACTCGTGCTAACCTTTTTGTGATAGAGACAGATGGAATGACCGATTATTCTATCGCATGATCTTCTAAAACTTCAAGAATGACAAATTCAACTTCATTTATTTAAGTAAGATATGAAGTGGAAATTGTTCATGGAATGACCAACAATGATATTACACTGAAATCATGAATTATTTCTCCTTATGAAAATAATTCATCAACATTAGGGAAATGATCTTGAAAACCAAAAATGTTGTCCTAGTACTCTCATATTCGATGAATCAAATGGTACCTTAGATCATCACAAATTTATGTCTTTGTGATTGTTGGCTTTTTCATAGCGATGTTCTCTACCATCAGATCTTGATGGTTAGATTTCTCTTCCATATCTGTGTTTTCACCTATGTTATTCAATGTGGAAACCCAGTGATGGGTTACATTAGGTATTAGTTATGTTTCTAATGTTACTATTCAAAAATAATGTTTTAGTTTTACGATGTGGGTTTCTATGAAAGTATCATTCAAGTAGTAAACAATTTATAACCCCGAAGAATTTCTTAAAAGAAATTCATTTTAAGGGGGGTAGAATGTAACAACCCAAGATTTTATAAGAAATATTCCTTTTAATTTCATTGATGTCTTTTGTTGTAGGCTACACCAAGATTATATTTCACTATACGTAACACCGTATTTTCATGTAATATACGCAAACACTATTCTTGGCTTCTATTGCACGCAAAAGCAGTCTTCCTCAATAGCGTGTGTTGTACGCAATACTGAGTTTCACCAAACAACGATATATTGTAATAATATTATTATGATCTAGCCTTTATGAATATTATTAACCACATTTTGAAATTTATAACATTATAATACATCTTACACATTTTCTAAAATGAGGTATGAGAACAAAATCAATTTTTCAGATAAAGGAAGTATTTTAAAAAAAATACAGCTTTGCCGCCTTTTAATGGCGCACCCAATATAAATCTAGTTTTTGACATAGTTATAAGTTCAATTTGACAAAATGAACATATTAAATAAAATAATGATATAAAAATTTACTTTGGATAAATTTTTAATATTTTTCTGATAACTTTCATATTTTGATGAATAGTAAAAATACGCTAAATTTTAATTAAAAACAACATTTTTATTAAAGATAAATTATATGGTTAAATTATAATATTGAATGATTTTATAGTAAAAATAGAATATATTTTTACAATTAAATATAATTTATGTCATTATCATTAATTTTACATTGAATTCATAGGTAAAATCATATCAATCTTTTGCAATGTTTTAACTTCTAAAACCTGTTTTCTCAACAGTGGGATTAATATTACATTACATACTACCACTTATGTGTATTTAATTTGGAACACTAGATTCCATATTTAGAATTAGTGGGTCCAAATTAAGTTATTAGACAACTTTTTTATTTTTTAGTATTATGAATAGTAACTACAGTAAATTTTATTTACCACAGTTAAAGGTAAATCAGGAAATTAAGGGTAAAAATAATATTATAAAATTACCCAAATACTTCCCTTAATATAATGGGATGATTATATTTCGTCCTAAAACATACATGGGTCTAAATGGGATCTATTAGAACCCACTTGGATGTGATTAAGACTATTAATTTATTTTATTTAAAGAAAGTGAAATATGTCTCACTCAAACATTAATAATAAAAGTATTTTTAATATAAGGATATACATAACATAAATTATATTATAAATACTAATTTGATAGATAAAATGTTTTTATTCATCATGGTAAATTATTTGTGATTTTTAAGAAATATATAATTACCTTAGTGGCATATACATTAATGATGCAGGAATTATATATTTAGTGAAATATCAAAAATATTATTTTTATTAAAATACTAATACCAATAAAAAGGACCAAAATCCTTACCAAACCTTATTTTCGGAGTATAAATATAATATAATCATTAATGTGTCGACTTGTGGACCATTTAGACACTTATAAAACAGATTATGTCATCTATATTATTTTATTTTAAATTATGTCAATGTTGTCACCTTCAAAATTTAATATACATATCATTTTAAGAGATGGTTGTTTTAGAAGATACATTCGACTAAAAGTATTATTATGAATTATATTATATTTATATTCATCGTAGTAGGTAATTTTAATTTTTATGCAACAAATAAGTATATTAAATAATTATATGAAAATGTTGTAGTAATTATTTTATTAAGAGAAATAACAAATAAATAGTTTTAAAAATATTAAAATAAAGATTAAATGAAGTAATTAATTGTCTAAACGATTTTTTTAGAAACATATGACATGTTAGAAATATATTAAATATTTTTTTTCGAACATATCTTTGGTGAGGATTTTATTTAAATTCAATCAAATGAATATAGTAAAAATTGACACTATTGCTATTTTATAAAAATAGCATATTACTAAATTGTTTAAAAATCACAAAAATATTTAAAATTTATAAATTGAAATTTATAAGGTCTAAATTGTCATAAAATATCCAATTATGGTCAATTTACAACCCATAATTAATTATTTACAACCATTTAAAATTTTGAATATTATTACCACAAATAAAATTAAATAGATTAAATACGTAGAAATCAAGTTGATAAGGTTTATAATAAATTCCCAACATGTCTAAATTTTATTTTCTGATGATATTAAAACCCTATATCATATAATATACTAATTGAGTCATTTTTTTAGGTTTATAAGTGGGGTTGTAATTTATTATAAATTAATATTTTTGAGGTTTCCAAAACTGCCCCTCTCCTCCCTTATAAAAGGGCACCTCCTCCCTCTCCACTTCACAAAATTATGAGCTTTCAAGATTGGCCAAACCTGGTCCATTTCTGTTATATACTTCCCTATAATCCTACTAGAGGTCCTGGTCTTCTTCAAAGACCATATTTAGTGCCCTAAGAGGATGTTAAGAAGAGGCGCGTCGAGGAAGAGGTAATATCCCTTACCGATTTTTTCAAATTTATTTCTTCTTCTACTTATTCTTCTTTATTTGTTCACTATAAAGTAATAACATCAGTTTCACTGATATAATTATATGTTATTAAATTATGAAACAACCCTATTTCACCTTCTATCCATCGTATGAAAATTGAAATCACCGCGTGTGCGTACGTACGGCTTACCGTCTCCACGCCGTGGTGTAATCTGTTTTTCTAACACCACCTAACATGGATTAGTATAATGGTGGAAATAATAATTATATATGATTATTATAAAAAATTACTAATTTTTAGATATTATATCATCCACTGCAATTCCATTCAATAATTATGGGAACAATATCATCGCTCGTGCGTACGTACAGATTACCTTCTCCACGACGCGATGAGATTCATTCTCCATGTTAACCATTCAAGAATGATTATAAAGTATATATAATAAATAATAATGAAATATATGACATAATAATTCTACAATATATATATATATATATGTTATCTACTTACTTCCATTTAATTCAATAACGAGATGAAAACAACGATCATGCATACGTACGACTTACCGTCTCCATGAACGGTGTATTTCATTTCATTTATCTATATATTATACATATATATTCTAAATATATATGATAGAGAAATCATGTATTACATTACGGAAGTATGTAAATCATGATATATTTAATAATAATATCAAGAACAACAAGTCGAAACACGTACGATAGATGATACGATTATTACCCAAAATGTTTATTTTACATGAAATTGACAAATGAATGGGTAATATAAAGACGTAAGTGAATCATATATGATATCATAAATATTATTATGGTTCTATTAGAAGTTTATAATATGTTTAAACCCACCATATTGGAGTTTTGGAAACATACGGATGAAATTGGACCTAACATAAGTGATTATTTCGTCTCACTTTTATTTCTGTGAGACATATGCCTTAATCACCAACTTCTTCTTCTGTATAGTGTTTATTCTTCCCATTAATGTTTTATAATTTTTATTATGAAGGATATGATATTTATATATTCATATAATTTTATTTATTTTATGACACTTGTGATTCCACTGATTATAATTGGAACGGAATAATTATTCCAATCTGGTTTATATAAGAGAATGTTTATTCGTAAGTATTTATAAGGGTTATGTTTATCATCCCTGTCCATGTTTTCCCCAAATGTTTTCATAAAATGTTTACTATTCATCCAAGTATTTTTAAAGTCATTTTTACTTCTTTTTGACTTTTACTACATGGTATGGAATGAATCATTCTTTTGTTTACCATATGAGGTATTTTTTTGACTTTTCTAGAAAAAGTACGAGGAGAATGTTTTTTAATTTATATGTCATGAATGGGTTTTTACGGTTTCAAAACACATTTTTTTTCATGAATCTTTCTATATAATATTTCATGATTATTTTCAACAAAATCATTTTCCTTTAAAATTGCATGGCATTTTGAGAAAAGAAAATGATTTGAAGAAGAAAGGACATGTTCCTCAAGAATTCATTTCAAGTGTTTTATCAAAAATATTTTCCATTTATGATGACATTATTTAGTATATTTATGTTTCAAGTATAATGTCTCTGTTATTTACATGGTCATATTTTTCTTATAATGAAATGATATCCTTTTTTTATATGGATTATATTATGATGGGATGATGTTTATGAAACCCATTTTATTCTTTGGGTTATGATGAATGATTTATGTTTATGTTGAGGCACACGTAAGAATGATTACATTATGAGATGGGTGGGACCTTTATCTCCCTCCAATGCATTGGGTAAATATTTATATCTCATGAGATAAACAATTATTGAACGACAAGTGAATCTGGTTCAGTAATACAGGGCTGGAACGACAAGTAAACCCGGTTCAGAAATGGACTTTGTCTACTATGATGGTCATGGAAACAATGCCTTTACTACTATGGAAATCATATCATGTGCATAATGTTTTTCCACAATTATTTCTTTTATACATAAGTTATTTTATCATTATTAATGTTTCTTTATGATCTATGCCTTATGTATTACAATGATTTATGTAATTACTAAAGATTTTGATGTTTTATGTTCATATTTTTATGTTCAAATGTTTATGGATTGTTTTTATGTTCTCCATGTTTACCCTTACTGAGAATATGTGGTCACCCTTTTTATGTTTTATTTTCCCCAGGATATCATAAAAGGTTTTAGGTAAGAAAACAAAAGGGGAAGATCTTTATTGGATATGTTGAAGATCATTCACAATTATTAGAATATTATGTTCCACGTTTCCAATGACACTAAACTAACATGGTATTTGGGCGTCTGTGTTTTTCATATATTAAGTATTCGGAAAAATTAATGTAATATCCATGTACGTCATGCTTGGGGTCTCTACCGTGATGCTGCTCATCCGCAATTAGTCCCCAAAATAGATCTATGTGATCTCTTGTCAAGGTAGAGAGCGCTTCTAGTGATGACATTGGTGATTTCACGACCATAACCATCAGGGTTGCTAGGTTTTTATCCTCTTAGATATACCTGTGGAGGGAAGTGTGAATCCAATGGAATTCAAATTCTGGGAGTACAAGGCTAATGCACCTCGTTCCTGCCCCATACCTTGACTCAGATGAGCGAGGGGAGGGTTCCCGTGCAGAGTCGTATTCCGCCTCAGATTCTGAGAAGCGACCTGGATTAACCTCTGTCCGGACCTTCCCAGAATTATTATAATGGTTGTGAGGACCTTCCTTCCTTCCACTAAGAGGATCTTCATGATAGGGTATATTTATGACACGAGGCCCTTCGGCCGCACTGGTGCTTGGGTGGAGAGGGTTTCCGCCTGAGTAAGCTGGGGTGCGAGGCGCACCAGGGAAGATGTCAAAGGGGACATGGGGAGGACCTCTATGGGTAGCGCTGGAGTGGGAATGAACTCCACTAGAACTGGCAAGAGCATGGGGAGGACCTCTATGCTTGTTTCCCTTGTGACCTCAGTATGAGGGGTGTCCTTGTACCAGTCTAGCTAAACACGGGTAGGACCTCCATGTTTGGTGCTAGCGATATGAGGTCGGCCTTCACACCTCTGGTTTCCAAGGTGAGGATGACCTTTTCCAGTTTCTGAGAGGACATGGGGAGGGTCCCCATGTCAAAGAGAGACTGGATGTGCAACATCGCCACACCGGCTGTCGGGGGCAGGAGGAATGACTTCATACCTGGTGTAGTGGGTACGTGAGAGACATCCGTATTGAGCATCACCGTCGTAGGGGAAGGTGGCGCGGGTGGACCTCCATACTGAGCCTCGAAGCGGGCATGTCCCGTGTTTTCTGTGGTGGCGGTATGGGGAGGACCTCTGTACTAGGTGGAATCACTGCGTGTTGGTCCGCGGTGGCCACTACCTGTGCTGTCGACCATGAGAGTTGACCCAGCCTGCCCGTGGGGCGGTTGGGGCCTCGATCCTGGTCATGCGTATAAGTTCCCCTTCTCAGCGTATATAGGGAACTATTGATATGCGTCGGTGGTGGCTCGGGCCACAGTATCTGCTGACGTTGACATCACATGGAGGGAATCCTCTTCGGATTGCGCTGGATGCTGGCATCAGGTTAAACGGACTGGAGCTGGTAGTGCAGGTACCTGGCTTACTTTCTCCTTGGCCAGTAAGATTGGGCGACGACACTGACGCAGCCGGGTGGGATCCCTCACTGGGATCCCCTGGAATTGGACTCTAACTGGGCTGGCCCAGATATCCCTTACCTCATCGGCGTAGGTCATGGAGTCGTCGAATAATTCCGGGGACAGGCTCCCGAAATAGTTATAAGCTGTGGCTGGGAGCAGGGGCTCCCTATGTGGCCCTTGGGGGGGCGTTGACGATGATTCACAGATGCCTATAAATCTAGGTGGACCATATCCCTCATAGGGATGATCCCCTCCTCCTCGTAACAACGTACAAGGTTGTTGAATACACTCCGCTGAATAACCTCAGACGAAAAGATGGGGCGTGGGAACCCCATGGCTATGGGTGTAGAGACAATTGTCGAAGAGGCGGAGCCGCGCGAGAGAGCCGCGATATTACTGCCCCTTCCCCTGCGTTCGTGGGTGAGCGATGATCGAGTTCCAGATGCAACAACCTTATTCATGAATGCATGGAGATTAAATCATCAGTGCTGAAGGGAAAAGGAGTCGATGACCAGTGCAACAACAACATCCCATCTTCCATGGCTTGTAAGATGAGTCCACATTGACAACTTTTTAGACCATGACTTCCAACATTTTACTACCCCTTCTTCTGGTGAGATTCACGCCAAGCCCACTATTTTCATGGCGAGACCTGACGCTGGATAACTGGATCTGGTGAAATTCTAGTCCATTGACACCTCAAAAAATACTAATCTCCATATTGAGGAGAAGAACTTCACTTCAAGTTCACCATTTCGGTTTCCGACACTTTCGTCGGGGCACGCACCTCCATATGCTTGAGGATGAAAGGCGTGATTTTGTTTCCCTGCATTCCCACTTTCCAAATTTAGGCGGCATATATTATTTATTTATGGACATATTCTCCTTGATAGAAACTAGATGATGAGATCTTGGTTCTTTCTTCCGTGGATACCTCCTTGGAACTCGTCACCTAGTCTGGGTCTCCTTTATAGACTTAAAATGTTGTTCATGAAACTCTTCCAAGTGCCATATCTTCATAGACACCAGTTATTTACACTGATGCTGTGAGGACACTTCAAAGGGTCGGGTTAGGGTCGTATCCCTTGGTTAGGCTATTAGTCACCTTGGACATCACTAGCATGTCTAGACGTTGGGATACTGGCACGTCTGGTTTTCATCCTCCTATTATAAGGCTTCTCGAGGGCATGGAAGCCCCAGGCATCCCACATAGAATGTGGAGAATCTTATGCCACAGGCATGTACCTGAGGTTTTCCCTAGATTCCTATGTTTAGCACAGGGTATGGTGCAGGTTTAATGTCCAACAGAGACAGATCAGATTGATTAGAACACCGATTAGAGTGGATCAGATGGGTTCAGCCTCTAGAGGGAACACTGATGGTGGGGCCAACGTGTCATTAACTTCTCGATTGTTGTAAAGGGGAATGGGGAATGAGGTGTCATGATCCCCCCAAGAAGTGGTGTCCCGGGTAAGAATTAGGGTGGATGATAGATGGTTTAATGAAATGGATGGTGAATGGGATGAAAACTCCCTGAGGATGATGATAGTTTTGGGCTTGAGCCTGTAAGAGACCTCCTATGTATCCCCGTGGCAGGGAATAAAGTTCATGTAGTTCGTCTGGAGACGACTTACCATCGATTGGGGACATCCATGGCTTATCGCCGAATGAGGTTGACAACATCTTACCTCTAACCAGGGGAACAACTAATTACCGCTGATTGAGGACCATAGTTTAACGACATGCAGGACAGGGGCGAACCGACGTGGAGGAGGACCTGGGGTCCAATGGCTGTTGGGATTGATCCTCATGGAGGATTCCAACGTACCTCGCCTTGGCAAGGATCAATGACCACATAGTTTAGGTGTTGGGAACCAATGAGATGGTGGTCAGAACCAATTGGGTGTTGGGATTTAACCTTAGGGAGGCTTCCTACGTACCTTGACTTGGCAAGGATCAAATACCACGTAGTTCCGGTGGAGTGGGAATGGACATGGAGGGGGGACAGAACCAATGGGGTGTGGGCTTGAACCTCAGGGACGCTTCCTATATACCATTCCTTGGAATGGATTAATGAACTCATAGTTCAGGTTGTGGGAACCGATGGGAAGGGGGGGGGGGGGGGTCAGAACCAATGGGTGGTGGGGTTGAACCTCAGGGTGGCTTCCTACGTACCTTTCCTTGGAAAGGATCAAAGACCTCGTAGTTCAGGTGGAGTGGGAACCAATATGAAGGGGGTCAGAACCAATGGGTGGTGGGATCCAACCTCATGTATGCTTCTTATGTACCCTTCCTTGACAATGATCAAAGACCCCATAGTTCAAGTGGAGTGGGAACCAACGTGAAGTGGGGTCGGAACCAATGGGTGGTGGGCTTGAACCTGAGGGAGGATTCCTACATAGCCGGCTTTGGAAAGGATCCAAGACCTTGTTGTTCATGTGGTGTGTGGGGCTTACACTATAGGCTGGAGGAGAAGATTTTATGGTCGGTGCTTACTCTAAGCCCACGTGAGTCATGATCGGTGTGAGAAACAAGAGGCAGTAAGGACCTGGAGATCACATCGTGAATGGTGTGTCTAAGGAATGTAGAGTGGGGAATACATATGGTTCGAATCCCAAAGTGGAAATAGGGGATTACGTGTGGTTAACAGCCCCAAGAGTTTGGGACATACTCCAGGATGGAGGACCTATGGTGGCAAAGCACAAAGGGAGATGGATTTGGCGCCGAAGAAAGGAGGGGCAAGGATTCTACCTCTGGGAAGAAAATGTAGTGGCTTACACCAAGGTGGATTCCCTTTCCCCGTGTGTGAGACATGAGGCGATTTCATAGTTTAATGTCATGTGCTGAGGATGATTGCGCTTGGCAGTTTAACATCCTCGAGCTCAGACGATGTAGGCATGCACTGCACCCCAAGGACTTACATAACCGGCACCCGCTACACCATGGTGAAGCAAAGGGGCAGGCAATCCCATGGTTAGGGGGTGTTATGTCCTGAACCATTGGGGGGTCCATGTTATCAAGGTATGAGAAGAAGAAATAACTGTAAGCGTGCCTATGTGATGAAGCATGAGGCGAAGAAACACAACAGGCGTTATCATCCAAGGGACTTTGATGTTACATCATACAATCCTAGAGGGTTGTACGAGAAAAGAGTGTATGAAGAATGTGTTTTGGGCACTGGAGGCACCTGCAAATGATGCCCAGAAGAGATAAATCATGGGCGTAAAAGGATCGAGGCTTGGGCACAAAAAGGAAATGTTGCACGGAAAATGTAGGGGCCTACACTCAATTGAACTTCTTGCGTGAAGAAGGACAAGGTGGCGCACAATCAGGCTGTTTGCATGAAAAAGGCCGGAAATATGTGAAATTGGGGACCTTGTGTGGAAAAAACAGGGCCGACGTGGAAAGGATTACAGACAATTGGAAGGGATTGCGCACATGAGAAAGTATTGTGCACAATTTAAAGGAATTATGTACGGGGGATGGGACTCAATGGTATTTGGACGAGGATTAATCCCGAGCCGTCTATCGTGAAGGCGGACCCCTGTGCGACCTGTCGTGCAAAACCCCACACCTGAAAGTATTATTTTGCGCGTGGGAGAGGTTTATTTCACGCAGGGGAGATGATTCAGATTTTTCAGCCGTTAGAAGTTGAAGGGGTTCCCTTCTCTTTATAGGTGCTCAGGGTCACCCAATCCGCGTGGAAACAGGTCCGTGCAAATGTTTTTTGCACCGGTGTCAGAAGCTTGAAAGACTTTCTACGCCGGTGTCAGCCACACGATATTTCATCCTCATAGAGAGGCCGCATGAAATTGAAACTATGTGGGGCAGTCGCACGAAAAGTTCTGTGCCCGTGGTCAGTAGCAGCGAAGTTTTCTGCACTTGGATCCCATGGTTTTCCGCGCGGGATATATTTTTTTCATGCTCCCATGATAATTTTTTACGCTGCCCTTCTTGCCCCCCGGAACAGATCAGCGGGTCAAAATATGTCTTCGCTTTGTCTCCCCAAAACCTCCTTCACCCCTTGAGCATTTTTTGGTGTCAAAACTGACCATAAGATAAATATTATATCAGGGTTTCAAATATTATATTATTTTTTATAAAATTAAATTTTAAGAAATTTTATAAATTAATTATAATATTCTCACATAAAGTAAAATAAAATACAAATTTTAAGAAAAAATACATTTGAAACATAATATTAATTTAAAAATAATTGAATGATTATATAATATGAATTAACTATACATTTGAATTATGTATAATATTTCTATATAACATTAAAAAGGTTATTCATATTAATTACTATTAATTTAATGACTATGTTATAATATAACATGGTTCATTTTAAGTTTGATATTGTATGTAATGTATTTTATTGAACACATACAATTATATTAAAGAGTGTATATTATAAAATACTAAGGAGTTATATTATAACCCTTAAATAAATTTTTCCACTAAAATTTTTATCATGGTAAACAAAGATTAAAATTTTTAAATTACTTTTATTGAAAATGCATATCACATGAATAGATAACAAACCATCCTTTAAAAAGGGAAATGTGAAATGTAAAGGTTACCCCAAATAACTAATAATTAAGTTTTAAGATAAAAAGAACATTGGTGGGAAGATAAAATATAGACATAGAAGCGAAAAATAACATCCAAGGGAAAATAATGTGTGATAGAGAAGATGGACATGAGAATGTTAATGACTACAAGTCCATAAATCAACGTGGGGTGAAAATACCACCAATTGATCAGATATAAAGGTAATACATATTCATTTAATTTGAAGATAGAGTACATAAGAAACTATACTTACTTGTTTTCATTTGGTTTCATATATATAATTCCATGCATTGGTGGTTCTTCAGTCAATTCCTCTTATATCTCATTTATTACTCGAGGAAATGGATATTCAAGATGAATTTTTTGTGATTGAATAACTAAAATTATATTTCAAGGAATTACAAGATCCATAAGTCATTCTGTCTACATCAAAATATTCACCAAAACCAAACTAGCTAGCATAAGTTATCCAATATATATAAATGAAATACATTAATCTCTAAAACCTCAATAATAACATCCAAAATAAACATAATCCATTCCATAAATGATTATCCATAAGACTCCAATAAATTTATCCGACCAAATTCAAAATAGAAAAAACCTAAATATTTGATCAAATATTTTTTTTCCAAAATAAAATCTAACATTTAACCCTAGAAAACATTATATAGTAGATAACGTGACATAATAAATGTTTATATTATAACTTTCTAAGTACCTGAATATCTATAAAACCTTAATGAAAACATATATGCTTTTAAAAATTAACACTATCCTTATTCCTAAAATAAAATCATACACTATTCAATATATTCCCTAAATAAAAAATACAATAATCTTCATAAAATATGATCTAAATCTCATTGTCATCAAATTTCTAACCAATTTCAAGGTCACAAGTACAATCTCATTTTATTTATCAATGTAAATCATCCATTTATCTCAAATAAACATTAATATCTTGACATTATTCACATATTAAGGGTCATATTTCACCCAATCATGTGTTTTCCCTATAATTTTACGTTACCAAAAAATCCATTTTTGTGGTTATTAGTACTATTCAACATATGATTATAAATCCATATAGAAATACTACTCGAGAGTAATTTTATTTGTTTAATGAATCTTATAACAAGAGTATCATTATTTAAACACTTCTATATCATTATTAAGTAATCCGAATTTATAAAAACCTTAATTATTCAACATAAAAAATTTCTGTGACATAGGACCTTCCTTAGTCTATTAGTTAACCATTTGATTAGGGAACTGACTCACATAATGCCTACGTTTTCCAAGGAGAAGTCATAAAATTACATAAAAAATAATTGTTCTATGAAAATAATTTTCATATAGATTATATGTTCTCATTACTTTGATACATTATTCTAGGTGGTCATTCCCACATTCTTGACATGAATAAAATTGAACTTTATTTCCTTTATGGTAATTAACACATAAAATTTCATAAAATTCCATCTCTCCCTCATTTGAATCATTAAGAAACTCATAAAATTTTACATTATTAATCATATACTATGATAGATGATTGTGATGAATTGAAAGGTTTTTCATTTTATATCCTTTTTCATTTAGTTTCTCTTGATAACAATAATTCTATTATCTGTCACATTCAACATTAACACAATTCATTCAGGTTCCATCCATTGACCAAAAGAAAAATGTGTGTTGCGAGAAGTAATAATTATAGTTGAAAACGACATTATCATGAAAAATCATTCACATCTGTCTAAATCATTAAACCTTATTTTCAATAAATGAAAACATAGGTTGAAATAGGGTTATTCATTTGTAATAATCTATTTAAATCCTTTATAATGTTTCATAAAAAAAATGTGAGTTATCCCATGTATATCCCATGAGAGTGTCAATCTATATGCACAGAAAGGACACACTCAACATTCACTAGTATGATGGTCAAGATAAGATCTACAAACGATTTTTGTGATCATTACCCCTATATGAATCTATTTCAAATCCATATCCACTTGTAGTATTCATAGAATGATGTTTTTATTGGAAAATCACACTCCTTTATTTAAAACAACATAAGATATTCTACTACATTTAATTATCCTAAGGATCCTCATTGAATTATATTCATCTTAGCTTCATAAGGTTACTAAAACTTTCTATGATACTAGATACAGAGACCCATAATCTTTATTCATAAATATTATGGATTATTAAATTAATATTCATTATATAACATTATGATTTAGGAAAATATAGTATTGGTTTAGAGTATTTGGAAGCATGGATACCTAAAAAAATAGTTCATAAAGGATCTAAATGTTCTAAAACTTAGTTATTTATAACTACAAAAAATTTTAGACACATCATACTTTTCTTCATATTATTGGGAAATGAAAAAATAATAAAGGGTGAGATTAGATACTCAATAAGGGTAAACAAGAGAGATATAAATGATCATTTAAACATAAAATTACCATAAAAGGTATGGGAACATGATATTAACCTTTGAAAATCATACCCAATAATTTCTAGATAAAAATATGATCGATAGAAGAAACATGGGTTGTTTATATGGAATGAATAATAAAGGAATCTGTGAATGAGGTCTATGAGAATAGAACATAGGCATATGATATTTTTTTTGTTATAAAAATAATTATAGAAACAAAATTCCTTAGTTAAGGATTACTGAAATTATTGTTACAGTAGAATGAGTTCACTCCAAATTCCATAAAATCCTTTGTCAATGTTCATCCATAAGACTATCATAGTGGACAATGTACATTACAGAGTTGATTTCACTCCCCATTTTAGTCATTACAATCTCCTGGGATATTCATATTTACTCAATGAAATAGAGGGATATATAATTCTCAATCCACTCTCACCTAATGAAAATCATACATACGTGATTGAAAATATCATAAAAAACTCTTCAAATCATAACACTAACACAAATTCCCCTTTAAATAGTGCTATAAATTGATTTTATTAGTTCTAGAAATTCTATGATAATCTAACCACCATTTTAGGGGGTTTCTCTTTTATCAGTGCTAAAAAAACATACCCAAAAAAGGACCCATTTTACAAAACTTTTTTAGCATAGATAAATTGGTTCTTTACCATAGTAAATATGCTCTAACAAAAGGGTCATTTATCAATGACTTTATGTTCTGATAAAAGACTACTTTTATCAGTTCTAAAAAAGAATTGATAATATTAAAAAAATTGTTTTTCTGAAAATAAGATGCTAAAACACTCTACTTTTACGAGCACACCACCACCTTTTAATGGCACTCATACACCATACCCACCCCTTAAAAATAACACAATCCCCCTTTAACAGTGATGGTCCGTCCTCATACCCCAACCTTTGGTGGGTTTTGAACATGAGACCTCCCCAATACATGGGAACGCCTTTTCCACGAACCTATATTGTTTTTCACTATATTTTATGATATATAAATATATTTATACATATTCATTTCAATTTTTATCTCTCTCTTTCTATATATATAATTCTTTTAAATTCACATATATATATATATATTGTTTGTATCTATAAATATAATTATACATATTTATATTTATTTATATATATTTTATATTAATATTTATATTCATATGTTAATATATATAGATAATATATATGTGTTCATTAATACATGGACATAAAAATAAATTTTTATATATACACACATTATATATACAGTATATAGGTATGTTAATATTCATACATTTTTTTAAATAAAATGGATCTTATTATATTTAAATTAGGATTACATATTTATAAATATATATTATACTTAAATTTTTTTACAAATTTATTTATAATATTTAATTTTTATGTGGGAAAATAGAGAAATTTTTATACAATTTTATAAATTTAATTATAAATAATATTGAAATATGAGAAAGGATTAAATTTTAATGTCATAATATCCATATGAGAGTAATCTTTGAGAATAAATTTAGTATCCACCAAATAAAAATAATAAAACTCAATTAAAAGATGATTAAATTCCATGAAATGTTAAAAATTAGGGGTACCCTGACAAAAAAAAGTTTTTGGAGGCATTTTGAGACATTTTTACCCTAAAAAATAAGGATAGGGGTTTTCCCCTCTCAATGAGGAATATATTGTTTTTAGATATCTGACTTGATATGCGGTAGATCTCAGAGAGACACTTGGATCAAAAGTTATGACTGTTTGATGTTTGGGTCATGGTTTTAACTTATTTTAGATTGTTTCTTAGTTTTTTTAAATTTTCTATCATCAAGTTGATATTAAATGACTATTAATCATTAACAATTAGAAATTATTAATTAATAGTATATTATTAATTATTTATAAATCTTTTATCAACTAAATATATTATATAATAAGTGTAAATTATTATTTAGTCTTATGTAAATCAAATTTAATAAAATATATTATATTTATGTCAATATAAATATATATTTTTATTAATATTTTTTTAATGATAAATAACAATTTTTATGAAAAATACGTTGTATTAGGACTATTTTATTTATTGTTGATAAAATATTTTGTTTTACCCATACTATAAAAAATTATTTTAAAATTACTCTCTATCAATACTAAAAAATGCTGTCAAATTGTGTAATTTTATCATTACTAAAATAGTGCTGATAAAGGGGGTAATTTTGTAGTTCTTTTTCTGGTACTAATAAAGGGTATCACAACAGAAGGCTGAATCTATGGTAGTGTAACACATGGACTAAAATATGTTTCATAAAAATTTCATTATTTCATCTTAGCTTGACCTGTGGGAAAGAAACTTGTTTCTTAAAGGGTTCATCATAACTTAAGTAACCCATGGAGAGGAAATGGATTTTATAGAATCACCCTTAAATCATAATAATAATAATAAGAAATCCAATGAATGAATGTGTATGGTATCAATGGATTATATCCCTATTAATTCAATAAAAACATCAATGGATGTTATCATAGATGAAAAATGTCTTTAAAAGACCACTCGATCAATTCTTGAGGAAAATTCACTTTTCACATCAAAATATAATATTTAAAATAAAATAATTTCCCAAAAATTTTGGAAAATATTTTATTTAAAAATAAAACTATAAATATTTTATGTAATTATCAATTCATTTATCAATCATCATGTTGGGAAACTCTATTCATGCCATGTATGTTAAAATAAATATTGTTTTTTTCACATTTGTTATAAAATGCCTAACGTACCATGTTCAAAAAATTAAAATAAATATCATTTAAATTATTTTAGAATTATCTCATTAGTAAAATTAATTTTATAAAATATTTGATAATAGTGAAAATATTCTGGAAAACATGTTTAGAAAACATGGATATGGAAGAAAAAAGTGTTTGGGACAAAGAGGGAAACAAGGCATGTCTTCCGTAAAAAAATATTTTGGTTCCTTTAGTTATTAAACAAATGAGAATAAAATGAACAAAATGTAATATATATAAATCAATATAGTAAAATTATTTATGGTATCCTTGACAGATATTTTATTATATTTTGTTATAGGTAACTTTATCATAAACAATTTCGATAAAAATGTGATTGTAAAATAAAACCATTCGCTATTAGGTAACTTTTAAATCATAATCCACATGAAATAATTTGTTAAATGAAAATATAAATATCACAATCATATGGATATTTATGATACAATATGTCAAAGGTTATTTATATAAATATCAGGAAAAATGATGGGTTCCTAACAAAACATATATCCTAAAGAAGATAATTTGAGATGATATAACCTTACAACTTTGGTAATATTTGAATCAAAACCTCATGAAAGAGAGAACCTTATATGGAATTTTAAATCTATATTTGTTTAATTAAAATTTTATTAAAATAAATTTATGTTTTTAATCTACATCACATTAAAGAAAAAATTAGTGAATATGGCTTGCATCTCATAGAAATAAAAGTAAGATAATGATCTCATTCCTCATGATTGAGTTTCATTAAAATCACTCTAATATCGTTTATAATAAATTAAAATTTATTAAAATTATATAAAAGAGTGATTAAAATAATTATAATATCATATATTTGAAACATATATCAAATTAATACCCATTTATTGTTAGTTAATTCTTAAAATAATCATTTCCCGGTGTTAACTGCTTCACTTTTCATGATAATTTCAGTTCGATAGTACTTGTACATGTTATTTAATCGTGGTTATATCATAATAATAATTTTAATATTGATAATAATATAACGTATTTTAATTATAAATATTTTTATAGTCTCCCATAAAAGGTATAGATAGAAAAATGAATTACACTATTCATGGAGACAGTTGGTCTTACTCACGCATGAAAACTGTTTTCAATTTTTAACGGATCGAAAAAAGAAAGTTGAATAATGAACCACCTTTAAAAAATACTTATTATATCATATGATTGTAAAAATCAAATATATTCATTAAATCTATCCTTATTACCATCCATGTAAATAATAATTGAAAAATGAATCACATCACTTCGTAGTGGTGGTAGTCCACATGTATGCACGAGTGACGGTGTTGTTTTCCAACAGATTGGATGGTAATAACGCAGATATCATATTATAATTTAAAAATAATTATTATGTCATAAATATCATGTATAAACCTTAAAACCATCCTAATAACCATATATTAAATTACGTGATGGAAAATGAATTGTACCACTATGTGGAGGCGACATTCCACATGTACGGAGGTGCGATACTTTCAGTTCACATTTGATGTAATAACGGGTAGATATAGGGGTTTCAAAAATCATAAGAACATATTATAACATTTAGTATACATAATTTATTATTTTATGATGAAAACCAAATAATTATAGGAGGTATAAGAATAAAAAAATTAAATAAGGTTGGGTAAGATGATCATCTCTTTCTCGATAAGCCCCCATGAGAGTCCTTAATAAGGACCCTCAAAAAGATATTTTTAGAAGATAAAAACAATAATTAATTTATAGATTAATTTTTAAGATATTATTTCAGGGGTTTTAAATGTATATGGATTATGTAGGTGTGAATGAAAGGGATAAGGGGTTTCCTTTTATAAGGGGGGAACAACACACTAGTAATTTATTTAAAAATTTAAATATAATTAGTTTATTTCCTATGTATAATGATTCCAAAAAGAAATTAATTTGATAAAAATGTGTATATGGTTGAAGTATAATCATAACATAAAATGTATCTATGTTTTTTATCTCATTTAAACCTAATCTATTGGTTTAATCCAAACATTAACCAATTTTATCCTTAACTACAGTAACAAATATTTTAATGATAAATTTTTATAATTTTACTTAAAATGTAATCATTGGATCATAAATTTCCAATGGAGGTAACTTTAAACCATTCCATATAATTGTTTTCCAATTTTAATATTTTAATATTTTTAAATTAATAAATAAAATATTATTCTTAATAAAATATAATTAGTGTAATTTTTGTCAAAATTTATTTACTTTTACCTTAAAGTCCTCAAGATGGTTATCTAATTCAAATATAAGTATATAAAAATAAATAATATGTCATATTTATCTAAAATATTTAAGGAACATTATTATTAAGAAAATTTTTATTATTTTTAATATTTTTCAACTCATTTTTTTTTATTAATTGAATTAATACCATGTCGTCATTGCATAAGAATTTAAGGTAATTATACTCCAAATAAAATTTATAAATAAATCACCATGATAATAATAATTAATAAATATTGATATGAAAATTCATTACCATAATTACCCTCCGTTTATCCTAATGATAAATAATTTTGAGTTATAAATGTCAAGACGATAACATTTTATATTGATCCGTTTGTTATAAAAATATAAATGTCATAATAAAATAGAAATGGAACCATGTAGCATTATTTTGGAATAATTAATGATTATGTAAGAAATACACTCATACAATTTGTGAAGTGAAGTGTTAGATAAATTTAAAATCCTTATCCCAATGTTTTATCCATTTAACCATTACTAACATGACAAATATTTACCATGATAACCTTTCAGAATGACAAAAAATAAGAGGTTAGTATTTACCAAATATTTCCCAATGGAATACCAAAATTTAATTAATTTTATAGTATTCTATTTCTATAATTTTCATAATTCTATTTTAAAATAATCAGGAAAAACACAGTAGAACCATTTTTTAGAAAAATGTGCCTAAGTATGAAAATTGGATTTCTCCATATCCAATTTCTAGTAAAAGCTACGAAACTAATATAATTTTTTTATTGAATATATTATAAATAAATTTTATTAAAATAATTATTTATTATTTATTTATTTATTTAATTAAGGTAAAAACACAGTTCTCTAAAAAATGTTTTTTAGAAGAAAGGTTTTTAAGGAAAAAATTAAAAATTAAAATAATAATGATTAATGATGAATAATGTTTAATTAAATAGATTATATCAAGATAATTAGGTACTAAGTTACATTAGGATAAAACTTTATGCAGAATTGGACCATTCTACGAAAATAGATGACAGTTTTACGAAAATCAGTATTTTTACTATTTACTATATAATTTAGCTTTTTCAGAAAAGGCAAAAATTTCACCATAATAAAATTTTAATATTATTATTTAAAAAATATCATTTTATAATTTTAATTTTAAAAAATAGGTAAAAATTAATTATAATATTTACAAACAAAATTCAATAATTACCATTTTTGATGAAAACATATTTTTTTAAAAAATAAAAAAACATTACTGAATATTGAGTACTTATATATTATGACATAAAAAATAAATTTCAATTAATTAAAACTTTTTTATAAATTTTTTATAATTTGGTTATAATTATTTTAATTTAATTGTTATATTATAATTTGTTAAAGTTTGTTTTAAGGTTAATATTACATGTCAAACAAGAAAATAAACACATAAAATTTATTTTAAGAGAAATACATTAAAAAAATTAGTCTCTATCTATGAAATAATATTTATTCTACAAAATAGAATTATTAGTTACCATTATTTTATTACATTCTTCAAAAATAAAAAACAACCATCATGTAAACATATAAGCTACCATCTCCATGAATGATGTAATTCATTTTTCTATCTTTACCTCTCACGAATCACATTAAATTTATTATACTATGGTTATTTATAAATATTAAAAGTTTTTGTTTTCATTTTCCTCTCTTTATGTAGGGAAGACACTAAAAGATCATTTTTAATGTAAACTTACTCTATTGTTTTCCTTCAGTCAAAAATCATTTTCCTTCCATGTATATATTATTCTAATTTTTTTCTGGAATATTTTATTATGCACCTATGATTTTTTAAATTATATTTAACCATGTATTAATTTTTTTAAAAAGTTTTAAGTTTTATATTCTTATAACTTTTTAAATGATGTAATTCTGAATTTTTATTAAATATGTGAAAAGAATATTTATTTTTACGTACAAAACTTGAACAAAATTTCTTACCATCATGGCTGATTAATGATTTGATGATTAATCTATATATATCCATGATAATTTTCAATGAAAATATTTTACTCAATAGTTTATGAATTTTTATATATTAAATAAGTGATTTCAAAATGAAAAGTGTGTTTTTCTCAAGAAACATAATAATTTTTATTTTAATGGAATTTTTATTTATGACAACATCCCATGAGGAAACAATTTTTTTAATGAGGACATGATCTGAGTATACCATATTTATTCATTCCTTGGAGTCTTTATGATTATGATGATCACATATTTATGAATTTAATTTACATTCCATGGGTTATTCTATGATGAATTATTGTAATGTTTAGGAAGCCTATTTATTTTCCATGAGTAATGATATATTATGAATGATTTAGGAAATCATGTCACACAAATTAATTATTTATGATTATGTGATGGGTGGATTCAAAAATATACATCCCTCTAATTTATTGGGTTAATATGGAAATCTCACGAGATAATTAAGACTCGAATTGTGAGTGAACTAAATTCAGTAAGGAACTTTTCCCACTATGATAGTCTTGTGAGTAAACATTGACCAAGGATATATTAGAATAAATAGTGAACCCAATCCACCATAATATTCTTGAAAGTGATCATTGACTAATAAAATTATTTTCTATTGATATTTTTATACAATAAAATTATATCGTATTCCAATTTTATGGTCTCATGAATCATTTTATTTGATTCCATTATGATTCACATCTTATGAACTACGATGATTTATTCCATGATTTAAGACTACAACCTATGATATGATGGGTATTGTTGTCAAAGGTTTAGAACATATTATTACACCATTTATTATCAATTTATGTTTAAATGATCATTGATATATCCATTTTGTATCCTTACCAAGAATCTGAGATCACTCTTTCATATGTTTCCTTTCCTCAAATTATAATGAATGGAGTTAAGTATGATATGATTAATTAAGGAGATAGTTTTAATGAAATTAGGGGAAATTATATTGATATCTTTTAATATGTCTTTTATGTACCAATTTTTTTAAAATATACTAAACCCATATTATATCCACATGGATCATAATGTTATATACTAAATATTGATCTAATAGGATTTAATATGTATGTATGAAAAGTCTGATTCAATATAATTTGTATTATAGAAAGTTCCTGTTACCTTTGGAAAATAGATGAGAAACATTTTGTGTGAACCCTTAGGATAATCCTATGTATAGAATAAAATCCTATGTTATGGTAAATAAATGAGTATGGTTTTATAAAAACCCCCCTATATGGATACTACATGTGGATATGGTTTTAGAATATATTCATCTGGGGGTAATAACCCTGAAAATTTTGGTTGATTATATCTTGAATATAGTTATATTACATGGTGAGTGTTCCCTTACGGTGCACTTGGTTTGACATAGTTAAGGTAAATTCTTTGGTTAATTCACAATTTATTTAAAATTAATTATGGATGATTTGGATAGTTGATGTTCAATAATGATTAAGTTAAAACCTAAACTGTAATTGATGGAAAATAATGTGTCATTATTTAGATATTTGATAAATGATTTTACATGATTATTTGGTTTCCCACTATGATTATTGTATATAAGACTATGTTTTTTTTGTTTTAATAGATGCATATAACCTTAAGAAACCATGTTAATACAAAATATAACAGACAATACAACAATTGTACTCCTGAGAAAACAAATGCTATGGGGGATGTAGTTTTGATTATCATTACTATGGTTAGGAATCATTCTTAAGACCTGAATCATTATGATCATTTAAACAAGAAAATGAGGGAATAATTATCTTTTGAGTCCTTCAAGATGAATCATCCATATTATTTTATTGTGTTTACCCATCCACTAGATTCTATAAAATGGATATGAACTATTGAAATGTTATTTTACATTCTACATTTTTCAGAGCATGAAATATTAATCTTTTATGTCTATCATTTGGAAGAAGAATGATATCTGTTTGTGTGAAATCATCATGAACACATGTTAGTAAGAAGGAATTGAAACTATGTAGTTGGATGAGTCTAAAATGATAATTTTCATTAAGTAATTTTCTCATATTATTTTTATGAAAATTGAGATTGATTTACATGAGCTAAGGTTGAAGGGTGATGAATCCATTTGTACCTATGAGGTAAAGATTACATGACATTCAAGGTATGATTACAATATTATCATTAAACAATAAATTAGGATTGATCAATTATTATGTGGGATAAACCATGTCTATGAAGGGAGTTATCTAAAAGGGATATTAGTAGACATGAAGAATTAATTTGACGTGATATCGATGTGGGAATGAAGATTAGTGTTACCAATAAATATCTTGGTTCTGTTAATAATAGAAAGACTGAATTCAAATAGAATTATAATACCATATATTCTATAATATTATAATTTTATTACACATTATGTGTGAAAAGATACCTGGGTAAAATTGTCTTATGAGGACTGGTAAATTATTTATGTTCATAAAGGATGTTAATCACTAAATTAAATTCTTTAAAGATCGAATGGAGTTAGATAATTATGGAGAAAATGAACTTTATAATACACCACACACACTGTAGTGTTTCAAAATAAAATAATAAGGGAATTTTCTAAACAATTCTTAATTATGAAGGTTAGGGGAAATTATCAATGTCAACAACCACTTATTCCAGGAGACAAATGGATATATCATGCGATCTTTATTGGTAAAGTGGTATATAATAATGAAGTGTTAAAAGTTATACTTACCATCCAATATAGAACTGATATTATGTCATTTTATTATAGATCAACACACTCTATTATATCTAAATAATTTTCTAATTTTATCATAATACTAACTCAATAAGTAGATGTCTATGTTGTAGTGAAAATAACTAATGGTACGGTGATCATATCACAATTTTATGATTCTTCTCTGATTGGGTTTTTTCTAAAATGTGCTTCCTGTAAATATCATTATTATCCCTCTATTTGAATTTGTTGTTATCTTAGGCATGGATTTTAACTTTTTTCATCAATCCAAGAATAATTAATATGGAGGTGAATTCACGATTCATATTTCAAACCAATCTCTACTCATCTAATAGTTTGATAATAAGTATGAACATTTAATGGAAATTGAATCCACTGTATGTATCTTGATTCTAATTACAAAAAGGTTCTTATCACATATGGTTTGGGATAAACTCAACAACAATAATATGAATATTGTATGATAATTTTATGATGCATTTTTAGAAGAGTTTTATTTCCTTCTTAAAAATTGTGATGTTGAGTTTTCAATAGATCTCTTACCTGGTGCTACACCTATTTCAAAGAATCCATATAGAATATTCTCGATTGAGTTATAGGATATGAAAAAGTATCAATACAAGAATTTTTATTGGGGACTTATTCATCCATGTTCATCACCAGGGGTTGTGCCAAATATTTTTAACGAAATTAGGATCAATGGAACTCTAAATTGATTATCGATAACGTAAAAAGATCAAAATGAAGAGTATTAATCATTTTCCAAGTAATAATGATTTTTTTTCAATCAATTACAAGAACATTAATATTTTTAAAAGATATTTATTTCTTATGGATACAACTTGTTGAGGGTAAAAAGTTATGACATACCCAATATATAAATCTATATGAGGTATAAGCACTATAAGTTTATAGTACTGTGATTTGGTCTTACTTATACCACCGCTATAGTAACAGATTTAATGAAAAGTGTATTCAGATATTTTCTTGATTACTTTGTAGTAGTATTTATAGATAATATTAATATATATTCGGAAATTAATTATTTCTATAAAGATCACTTGATAATTTTAATGATGACCCTAATAAAAAATAAATTTTATGAAAATTTTCCAAGTATGAATTTTGGCTATAAAAAAATATTTTTTTGTTTATATGACCTCAAGAGTTGGTACAACAATGGATCCATCAAATATGGAAGTTATTTAACATTATCCCAAACCTGGCACAATGGATGAGATCAATAGTGTTCTTGGTTTGGATGAATATTATAATTTTTTTTGGTAAACTTTATCACCACTATCTAAATCATTCAAAACGTTTTCTCGAAAGGGAGATGAGATCATTTATTTGGATGAATTGGAGGACAATTTCATGTAATTTAAGATATGTTTTTTCTATACACATATACATACACTACCTTGCAATAGAGAGGGGGTTTTGATCTTAAGTGATTCATAGAATAAAGGTTTCAGACGCATCCTCATTCAAAATGATATGGAGATATATTATGACAAATGAAAATTAAATGTTAATGAGAAATATTATCCAAAAAATGATTTGTAGTTAGCTTTGATAATTTTTACAATAAATATATGGATGCATTATGTTTACAGAGAAACTTGTGACATATATACTAATCACAATAGTGTAAATTATATATTCACTCAAAAATAGATAAATATACACCATAGAATATTGTTGGAGTTGATTAAAAATTATAACTATTAAATACATTACCACACTTAAAAAAAGAACAATGTATCCAATTATTTGAGTTGAAAAGACTATACTGGCTTATCTTGGATGAAGATCACAAAATTTAAAATATTTATATATTTTAGAGGATGTATCTTGAAAACATGAAGTTAGGGGAGGAATAAAATCTTTCTCAAATAAGTGTGTAACCATCTATCCATGTGCGAATTAAAGAGGCATAGAAGGAAGACATATAGATAAATAAGGGATATAAATGTTCTAGAGTTTAAACTTGATTATGATGGAATAGTAAGGTTTATGAATCATATATTTCCCCCCTCAATATCAAATTTGAAGGAGCGATTGGATAAAGATAACCATTTTACATGCTATTTTTATCTTAGAAGTATAAATATATATAGATCATAATGAATAGTTCTGGTGGGAAAACATGAAAAGAGATATTTCTGAGTATGTATCTTATTGCTTGGTATGTTAGAATGTTAAGGGTGACACTAAAAAATATTTCACTTTTTCCAACATGTTCACATTTTTTTGGGAAAAGTAAAGGTCCATTTACTACTTTACCGACTTCTTTTAGATCCGAGCCCTACTTCTTGAAGTTATGGTTCAGTGGCATGGGTGTTTCTAGAGAGGAGAGGACAACCCGAACTCTAGTGCTTCATTCGGCCTGCTGATGTCTTTGGAAAGCCCGAAACAACATGATATTTTAGGGGGGGCAAAACTTCAGTAGATCCATCATTGCACGCATCATGAACCTACTTCTGGATATGGTCAATCTCTTTAATGGATGGAGGGAGGCTCCATCCTTACAACACCTACTTCTTAATGATTGGTTCTTATTCTGCCAAGTAATATTCCAACACCCCTCTGGGTGTGGTGGACTCCTCCAGCTTGCGGTTTGAAACTTAATACTGATGGTTCCTATCACTTGGGGACCATTTGTGGAGGTGGGGTGGTTTGGGACTCCAAAGGCACCGTCATTATGGCCATCTCTGCCTATCTGGGTAGTGGGTCATCCATCCAGGCTGAGGCCAAAGCCACTCTTACTGCCCTCACCCTTTACCAAACAAGCCCATATTATTCTTTCTAAGGTGGAGACATACTCCCTCATTCTACATTACTATATAAAGGATATTGGTTCCATAACTTAGTCAATATCATATACCATTAGAAGGTATATGATTATGCTTCTCAATAACAATATCAAAGTGCTCCACACATGGCGTGAAGGGAACAAAGTGGCGGATCCCCTCACCTACTTGGCCGAGCCCAACTCCATCTTCTACTGCATCTTGAATGTGTATCTATGGAAACCAGAGGGTGCAGATCTCACACAAGGGATGACCTTGGGTTACATTATTTCAGACCTCCGTAGACTTGTACCTTTTTCGTTATTCATAAATAAACAAATGATGATGATGGTAAAAGTATATTTTCTATTGTTAAAACGTTTTACCAACATATTTTTCCCTCTCACTAAACTATTAGTAAAAAATCTGTCAGTAAATGTTTTTACGATAGATTAAATCAATTTTTTTTCAATTATAATAATACCAAAAGATAATATATATGTTGGTTAAAATGTTTAGACACAAATTCTAATGAATTTTTTTTCTGTTGGTAATAATATTACCAACATATAATACTAGTTTATAAATTTTATTTGAATAAAAAATATGAATTTTATTTCAAGTTAAATTTTATATTATATTTATTAATTTTTCATATATAATTTTTCTATTTTATTTATTAAAATTTATGAATTTTTTTACAGAAGATTAAAATTAGAAGAAAAGAATTCATTATATTAATAATGAAATTTAATAAAAAAATTTAATCAATACAAAATTCATCCCTTATCAGATCCATCACACCCATCAATACAAAATTCATACCCCAATATACACACCCACCCTACGACGACCCCTCCACCACCCATTCCAGAACCATCCATCTACACCACAGCTAGGACCAGTGATCACCAAAAACCCATCCATGATCTAGGACTAGCGAGCCAATTCCTGCTTATCCATGCCACACCAGGGACCAACAACTCATCTATGCCTCAGGACCACAGATCCATCTCCAACTCAAATCAATGAAAAATATATGCATGAATTGAATAAAAAATATAAAGAGTTATAAAAAAGGTCAGCATAGTGAGAATTTTTCATTATCACCGTTGACAACTCAAGAATCTGGTAACAGCAGGTATGCCCATTGACTCAAAACCCACTCCAACCACATCATTTTGTCCACCTCCAACATCAGGTCCACCAAGTTTAACCCACAATAAAAAAATCACAATCACTAATTTCAATTAATTGTGACACATTACATATGGACACAAACCACTGATAATGACCGTAATTTCAATTAAGAGTGACACTATCTCAAAGATGAAAATGTTATAGTATCCCCATCTTAAATGGAAATGAGATTCAATCGAAAATTACACATAGTGTCTTAAAATGTTAGGAGATAAATCTACCAATATCATAGACCAAAACATTCATATGTTTTGGAGATGAAATTTTTGAAACCTAGTAAAAATTTGATAAAAATACAAAATTAAAAACCATAATTAGAAACATGATATAATAACAAAAAGTTGATAGTAGAATCTAGAAATTAGTACAAATAATTGTAATCTAGATACTTATAT
>CAUJRU010003104.1:0-17500 GCA_963277665.1 Viscum album
CAAGCCACCCTTATGAACATCATCACCCAAGGCATGACTGAGGAGGAAGGCACCCCAACTTGTCCAATAATGAACCATGGAAATCGTTACCCTGTTGGTGTGAGTCTCTTAGGACACAAATAACTCGCACGTGGCCCCGACAATGCGTTGAGCAAAGCACTCCCACCAATCATTGCCCAAGGCAGCTTGCTATGGTTCGCATGGAATATCGCTGAATGAGAAATTTAGGAGCACGCTCTCGCATCCTGGTGATACCGACAGTTTCGCGCTTGAACCACTACCAAAATTCCACAACGCTCCAGAGAAGGTGAGGAAAAGGCGGTACAGCAAGGGACGACAAAGGAACCCAATCCCACCATGCCTCCCACATCCCAACATCTGCAAGAACTCAACCACACTCAGTGGATTTTAAGCAAAGCCCGACCCGCAACGCTCCATGAAAGGTGAGGAAAAAGGTGGGTACGACAGGACGGGGAAACAACCCAATCCCGCCCATACCCCCCACATCCCACCAGTGAGGGAAAAGGTAGGAACGTCAGGGGATGAGGAGGGAAACCCCCATCCCACCGTGCCTCCCACATCTCACATTCCGTAGGAACTCAACCGCCATGAGGCAGCTTTTAAGCAGACGAACCAGCAACGCTCAAGAGACGTCGAGGAAAAGGAGTCATGGTAGGTACGGGGGTCCTATGTCCCGCCGCGCCGCCCACATCCCACCATCCACAGGATCCCACAAACCGTGAGGCGGTATTTAAGCACCCAGCCCGCAATGCTCCACAGACGGGGAGGAAAAGGCAGGCACGTCAGGGGACGGGGCAAAAACCCAATCCCGCCGCGCCCCCCACATCCCACCATCCGCAGCAACTCAACCACCCTGAGGCAGCTTTTAAGCAAGCAAAGCCGCACTGCTCTAGAGAAGGCGAGGGAAGGGCAGGAGCGTCGAGGGACGACAAAGGAACACCAACCCACCATGCCTCCCACATCCCACCATCCAAGGAACTCCGCCACCAACAGGTGGCCTTTTAAGCAAGCCCGAACCGCAACGCTCCATGAAAGGTGAGGAAAAAGGCGGGCACGGCATGAGACTGGGCAAAAACCCATTCTTTCCAATGCCCCCCACATCCCACCGGTGAGGAAAAGGAATTACAGCATCCCACCGCCATGCTTCCCACATCCCACCTTCCGAAGGAACTCAACCGCCGTGAGGCAGATTTTAAGCAGACGAACCCACAACGCTCCAGGGACGTTGAGGAAAAGGAGTCATGACAGGAACAGAGGCCCTATGTCCCGCCGCACCCCCCACATCCCACCATTCAAAAGAACTCAACCACCGTTGCGAAACTTTTAACCAAGAACCAGGACACCAACCATGCTCATCTATCATCATCCCATCCAAGTTATATCTGTCTAGTATCGCATCGTCTTTTTAGCAAGCCCTTGGAACCCGAAACCAAAATTGTGCGAGAGAATTCAACCCAAGCATATAGACGGGGCCCGTACATCAGCACCAACAAAATTCCACTACCAACAGGGAGAACTCCAAAGGGACAAGTGAGGGTCTTCAAGGTGGAGCTCACCCACCTGGGGATTCTTCGCTTGAGGTATAACCGAGGAGAAAGTCAGCCCTGGCACTGATTTAATGAGACCCGTCACAGTATCACCATCTTTCGATTAGTTTGTCCTTTACATGCGGGACCTGATCTTTGAGACAGGCATATGACTAGTGGAAGGATCAACCATGTAGCATCACCAACCACATCTGCAATGTTTGAGGTATGACTGAGCAGACCACTCAGACCCCAACACAAGCCCAAACCGTCGTCCCGAGCATTCAATTCCATTCGATTAGTTTGTCCTTCATACATGCACAGCCTGATCTTTGAGACAATAATATGACTAATGGAAAGATCAACCGGGTACCATCACCAACCACATCTGCAATGTTTGAGGTATGACTGAGCAGACCACTCAGACCCCAACACAAGCCCGAACCATCTCTTCCCAAATCGACATGTTTCCCCTTAATTAGTCATCACCTCTGCATGACGCTCGTGTATCTTGCAGAAACAGTAGATACACATTCTCAAGCCACCCTTATGAACATCATCACCCAAGGCATGACTGAGGAGGAAGGCACCCCAACTTGTCCAATAATGAACCATGGAAATCGTTACCCTGTTGGTGTGAGTTTCTTAGGACCCAAATAACTCGCACGTGGCCCCGACAATGCGTTGAGCAAAGCACTCCCACCAATCATTGCCCAAGGCAGCTTGCTATGGTTCGCATGGAATATCACTGAATGAGAAATTTAGGAGCACGCTCTCGCATCCTGGTGATACCGACAGTTTCGCGCTTGAACCACTACCAAAATTCCACAACGCTCCAGAGAAGGTGAGGAAAAGGCGGTACAGCAAGGGACGACAAAGGAACCCAATCCCACCATGCCTCCCACATCCCAACATCTGCAAGAACTCAACCACAATCAGTGGATTTTAAGCAAAGCCCGACCCGCAACGCTCCATGAAAGGTGAGGAAAAAGGTGGGTACGACAGGACGGGGAAACAACCCAATCCCACCCATACCCCCCACATCCCACCAGTGAGGAAAAAGGTAGGAACGTCAGGGGATGAGGAGGGAAACCCCCATCCCGCCGTGCCTCCCACATCTCACATTCCGTAGGAACTCAACCGCCATGAGGCAGCTTTTAAGCAGACGAACCAGCAACGCTCAAGAGACGTCGAGGAAAAGGAGTCATGGTAGGTACGGGGGTCCTATGTCCCGCCGCGCCGCCCACATCCCACCATCCACAGGATCCCACAAACCGTGAGGCGGTATTTAAGCACCCAGCCCGCAATGCTCCACAGACGGGGAGGAAAAGGCAGGCACGTCAGGGGACGGGGCAAAAACCCAATCCCGCCGCGCCCCCCACATCCCACCATCCGCAGCAACTCAACCGCCCTGAGGCAGCTTTTAAGCAAGCAGAGCCGCACTGCTCTAGAGAAGGCGAGGGAAGGGCAGGAGCGTCGAGGGACGACAAAGGAACACCAACCCACCATGCCTCCCACATCCCACCATCCAAGGAACTCCGCCACCAACAGGTGGCCTTTTAAGCAAGCCCGAACCGCAACGCTCCATGAAAGGTGAGGAAAAAGGCGGGCACGGCATGAGACTGGGCAAAAACCCATTCTTTCCAATGCCCCCCACATCCCACCGGTGAGGAAAAGGAATTACAGCGTCCCACCGCCATGCCTCCCACATCCCACCTTCCGAAGGAACTCAACCGCCATGAGGCAGATTTTAAGCAGACGAACCCACAACGCTCCAGGGACGTTGAGGAAAAGGAGTCATGACAGGAACGGAGGCCCTATGTCCCGCCGCACCCCCCACATCCCACCATTCAAAAGAACTCAACCACCGTTGCGAAACTTTTAACCAAGAACCAGGACACCAACCATGCTCATCTATCATCATCCCATCCAAGTTATATCTGTCTAGTATCGCATCGTCTTTTTAGCAAGCCCTTGGAACCCGAAACCAAAATTGTGCGAGAGAATTCAACCCAAGCATATAGACGGGGCCCTTACATCAGCACCAACAAAATTCCACTACCAACAGGGAGAACTCCAAAGGGACAAGTGAGGTTCTTCTAGGTGGAGCTCACCCACCTGGGGATTCTTCGCTTGATGTATAACCGAGGAGAAAGTCAGCCGTGTCACTGATTTAATGAGACCCTTCACAGTATCACCATCTTTCGATTAGTTTGTCCTTGTACATGCAGGACCTGATCTTTGAGACACGCATATGACTAGTGGAAGGATCACCCATGTAGCGTCACTAACCACATCTGCAATGTTTGAGGTATGACTGAGCAGACCACTCAGACCCCAACACAAGCCTAAACCGTCGTCCCGAGCATTCAATTCCATTCGATTAGTTTGTCCTTTGTACATGCACAACCTGATCTTTGATACAAGCATATGACTAATGGAAGGATCAGCCAGGTAGCATCACCAACCACATCTGCAATGTTTGAGGTATGACTGAGCAAACCACTCAGACCCCAACACAAGCCCAAACCATCTTCCCAAATCGACATGTTTCCCCTTAATTAGTCATCACCTCTGTATGACGCTCGTGTATCTTGCAAAAACAATAGATACACATTCTTCGCTTGATGTATAACCGAGGAGAACGTCAAACTTGTCACTGATTTAATGAGACCCTTCACAGTATCACCATCTTTCGGTTAGTTTGTCCCTGTACATGCACAGACTGATCTTTGAGACAAGCATATGACTAGTGTTCTCATCGGATATCCAACCAAGCCAAACCGTGTTCCATCATTCACATGGAAACATGTACAAGGACCAAATGAAAGCGAGGAGAAATTAAACCCCCACTTACGGATGAGGGTGCCAACGAGACCAACGTTCCCTTCCCAAAAAAGGGAGACCGCAGTATCTTGACAACCATCCACCACTCCCACACAATCGCGTAAGCACAACCATCAACCCACACAACTGACCGTCACGCCTCGAGGGAAGCAACCCGAGAGGCATCACAATGCAGCACATGAAGGCAGGGAAAGCCCGCTATGCATGACACAAGGGAAGGATTGATATACCCAACCCCCTAGCGCCAACGAGACCAACGTTCCATTCCCAAAAAAGGGAGACCGCAGTATCTTGACAACCATCCACCACTTCCACACAATCGCATAAGGGCAACCATCAACCCACACAACTGATCATGCACAACCTGATCTTTGAGACAAGCATATGACTAGTAGAAGGATCAGCCATGTAGCATCACCAACAACATCTGCATTGTTTGAGGTATGACTGAGCTCACCACTCAGACCCCAACACAAGCCCAAACCATCATCCCGAACATTCAATTCCGTTCCATTAGTTTGTCCTTTGTACATGCACAACCTGATCTTTGGGACAAGCATATGACTAATGGAAGGATCAGCCAGGTTGCATCACCAACCACATCTGCAATGTTTGAGGTATGACTGAGCAGACCACTCAGACCCCAACACAAGCCCAAACCGTCTTTCCAAATCGACAGGAACCCAATTAATGAGTCATCACCTCTGCATGATGCTCAATACCGCAATTGTGCGAGAGAATTCAACCCAAGCATATAAACAGGGCCCGTATATCATAACTGACAAAATTCCACTACCAACAGGGAGAACTCCGAAGGGACAAGTGAGGGTCTTCTAGGTGGAGCTCACCCACCTGGGGATTCTTCTCTTGATGTATAACTGAGGAGAAAGTCAGCCCTGGCACTAATTTAATGAGACCCATCACAGTATCACCATCTTTCGATTAGTTTGTCTTTGTACATGCGGGACCTGATCTTTGAGTCAAGCATATGACTAGTTGAAGGATCAGCCATGTAGCATCACCAACAACATCTGCATTGTTTGAGGTATGACTGAGCTAACCACTCAGACCCCAACACAAGCCCAAACCGTCGTCCCGAACATTCAATTCCATTCGATTAGTTTTTCCTTTGTACATGCACCACCTGATCTTTGGGACAAGCATATGACTAATGGAAGGATCAGCCAGGTAGCATCACCAACCACATCTGCAATGTTTGAGGTATGACTGAGCAAACCACTCAGACCCCAACACAAGCCCAAACCATCTTCCCAAATCGACAGGATTCCCCTTAATGAGTCATCACCTCTGCGTGACGACGCTCGTGTATCTTGTCGAAACAATAGATACACATTCTTCGCTTGATGTATAACCGAGGAGAACGTCAAACTTGTCACTGATTTAATGAGACCCTTCACAATATCACCATCTTTCGGTTAGTTTGTCCCTGTACATGCACAGACTGATCTTTGAGACAAGCATTTGACTAGTGTTCTCAACGGATATCCAACCAAGCCAAACCGTGTTCCATCATTCACATGGAAACATGCACAAGGACCAAATGAAAGCGAGGAGAAATTAATCCCCCACTTACGGATGAGGGTGCCAACGAGACCAACGTTCCCTTCCCAAAAAAGGGAGACCGCAGTATCTTGACAACCATCCACCACTCCCACACAATCGCGTAAGCACAACCATCAACCCACACAACTGACCGTGACGCCTCAAGGGAAGCAACCCGAGAGGCATCACAATGCAGCACATGAAGGCAGGGAAAGCCCGCTATGCATGACACAAGGGAAGGATTTATATACCCAACCCCCTAGAGCCAAGGAGACCAACGTTCCCTTCCCAAAAAAGGGAGACCGCAGTATCTTGACAACCATCCACCACTCCCACACAATCGCGTAAGCACAACCATCAACCCACACAACTGACTGTGACACCTCGAGGGAAGCAACCCGAGAGACATCACAATGCAGCACATGAAGGCAGGGAAAGCCCGCTATGCATGACACAAGGGAAGGATTTATATACCCAACCCCCTAGAGCCAAGGAGACCAACGTTCCCTTCCCAAAAAAGGGAGACCGCAGTATCTTGACAACCATCCACCACTCCCACACAATCGCGTAAGCACAACCATCAACCCACACAACTGACCGTGACGCCTCAAGGGAAGCAACCCCAGAGGCATCACAATGCAGCACATGAAGGCAGGGAAAGCCCGCTATGCATGACACAAGGGAAGGATTTATATACCCAACCCCCTAGAGCCAAGGAGACCAACGTTCCCTTCCCAAAAAAGGGAGACCGCAGTATCTTGACAACCATCCACCACTCCCACACAATCGCGTAAGCACAACCATCAACCCACACAACTGACTGTGACGCCTCGAGGGAAGCAACCCGAGAGACATCACAATGCAGCACATGAAGGCAGGGAAAGCCCGCTATGCATGACACAAGGGAAGGATTTATATACCCAACCCCCTAGAGCCAACGAGACCAACGTTCCCTTCCCAAAAAAGGGAGACCGCAGTATCTTGACAGCCATCCACCACTCCCACACAATCGCGTAAGCACAACCATCAACCCACACAACTGACCGTGACGCCTCGAGGGAAGCAACCCGAGAGGCATCACAATGCAGCACATGAAGGCAGGGAAAGCCCGCTATGCATGACACAAGGGAAGGATTGATATACCCAACCCCCTAGAGCCAACGAGACCAACGTTCCCTTCCCAAAAAAGGGAGACCGCAGTATCTTGACAACCATCCACCACTCCCACACAATCGCGTAAGCACAACCATCAACCCACACAACTGACCGTGACGCCTCGAGGGAAGCAACCCGAGAGGCATCACAATGCAGCACATGAAGGCAGGGAAAGCCCGCTATGCATGACACAAGGGAAGGATTGATATACCCAACCCCCTAGAGCCAACGAGACCAACGTTCCCTTCCCAAAAAAGGGAGACCGCGGTATCTTGACAACCATCCACCACTCCCACACAATCGCATAAGCGCAACCATCAACCCACACAACTGATCATGCAGGACCTGATCTTTGAGACAAGCATATGACTAGTGGAAGGATCAGACATGTAGAATCACCAACAACATCTGCATTGTTTGAGGTATGACTGAGCTCACCACTCAGACCCCAACACAAGCCCAAACCGTCGTCCCGAACATTCAATTCCGTTCGATTAGTTTGTCCATTGTACATGCACAACCTGATCTTTGAGACAAGCATATGACTAATGGAAGGATCAACAAGGTTGCATCACCAACCAAATCTGCAATGTTTGAGGTATGACCCCACCTCAACGTCCTTCCCTTCAAGGCACGCCGCATGCACCAAGACGGGCCTCGAGGCCCCTTCAAATCGTCTCACTCGGATGCCATTGTCTGGAAACGACTATCAGCCCGCAAGATCACACATGCGACAAACCCCATCTCGTTGTCATCGTTTTTAGGGCGCACTACCTCGGGAAAGACAAGCCCCAAGCACGGGACGAATCATCGAGAATTCATGGCATTGCGTCCATGCCATTTTCCATGTCACTGGGCATGTCATCGGGTGGCTCTAGGCACGCAGGACAAGACCCACGCCCAGGGGGGGTCGCCGACCACTCCCCCCCCTAAAGAGACATTTATGCATTTCCAGCTATTCCACCAGGAAACATCAACAGTGACGAGGAGACATACTGATGGGTTTAGACCACCCTAAGGGCACCGCAGTGCATGAAAGACAACACGGGTTGCCCTAAAAGAGCTATGAAACCATAGGAAGGGCCACCGACGTGACCCCTTAGGCACATGAAGGCCGCCGACACGTCATGGCATCCGTCCCGCGTCTCGTCCATCACCGCAGAGAAGACACGCCCCATGTCCAGAGCGGGTCCTCACGCATGAAAGGAATTATCTTGAGGCGGTCATTGTCATTACATACCGTACCCAACAACATATGACAAACCCCACCACGTCGTCCTTCCTTGCAAGGCACACCGCATCCTCCAAGGCAAGCCCCGATGCCCCTTCAAATCGTCCCACTCGGGTGGCGTTGTCTCCACGTGATTGTCAGTACGTCGGACCTGACACGCGACGCACCCCGGCTCATTGTCATCACTTTTATGGCGCATTACCTCAGACAAGACAAGCCCCAAGCACCGTATGAATCCTCAAGCTTTCATGGATTTGTCTGGAGGCCATTTTTCCATGTCCGTGGGCATGTCACTAGGTGGCTCTGGGCACGCAGGACAAGACCCACGCCCAGGGGGGGTCGCCGACCACTCCCCCCCTAAAGAGACATTTATGCATTTTCAGCTGTCCCACCAGGAAACATCAGCACTGACGAGGAGACATACTAACGGGTTTAGACAACCCTGTGGGCACCACAGCGCATGAAAGACAACACGTGTTGCCCTAAAAGATATATGAAACCATAGGAACAGCCACCGATGTGACCCCTTAGGCACATGAAGGCCGCCGACACGTAGTAGCATTCATCCCGGGTAGCGTCCAACACCGCCGAGAAGACAGGCCCCATGTCCAGAGAGGGTCCTCACGCATGAAATGAATTCTCTTTAGGTGGTCATTGTCATTACATACGGGACACGACAACAGATGACAAACCCCACCGCAACGTCCTTCCTTTCAAGGCACGCCACACGCACCAAGACGGGCCTCGAGGCCCCTTCAAATCGTCTCACTCGGATGCCATTGCCTGGACACGACTGTCAGTCCGCAGGATCACACATGCGACAAACCCCATCTCATTGTCATCGTTTTTAGGGCGCACTACCTCGGGCAAGACAAGCCCCAAGCACGGGACGAATCATCAGAAATTCATGGCACTGCGTCGATGCCATTTTCCATGTCACTCGGCATGTCAGTGGGTGGCTCTAGGCACGCAGGACAAGACCCACGCCCAGGGGGGGTCGCCGACCACTCCCCCCCTAAAGAGACATTTATGCATTTCCAGCTATACCACCAGGAAACATCAACAGTGACGAGGAGACATACTGATGGGTTTAGACCACCCTAAGGGCACCGCAGTGCATGAAAGACAACACGGGTTGCCCTAAAAGAGCTATGAAACCATAGGAAGGGCCACCGACGTGACCCCTTAGGCACATGAAGGCCGCCGACACGTCATGGCATCCGTCCCGCGTCTCGTCCATCACCGCAGAGAAGACGCGCCCCATGTCCAGAGCGAGTCCTCACGCCTCAAAGGAATTATCTTTAGGTGGTCATTGTCAATACATACCGTACCCAACAACATATGACAAACCCCACCACATCGTCCTTCCTTGCAAGGCACACCGCATCCACCAAGGCAAGCCCCGAGGCCCCTTCAAATCGTCTCACTCGGATGCCGTTGTCTCCACGTGATCGTCAGTACGTCGGACCTCACACACGCGACAAACCCCATCACATTGTCATCGTTTTTATGGCGCACTACCTCGGGCAAGACAAGCCCGAAGCACGGGACAAATCATCAGGAATTCTTGGCATTGCGTCGATGCCATTTTCCACGTCACTCGGCGTGGGTCTGACACGCGACGCACCCCAGCTCATTGTCATCACTTTTATGGCGCATTACCTCAGACAAGACAAGCCCCAAGCACCGTACGAATCATCAGGCTTTCATGGATTCGTCTGGAGGCCGTTTTTCCATGTCCGTGGGCATGTCACTGGGTGGCTCTGGGCACACAGGACAAGACCCACGCCCAGGGGGGGTCGCCGACCACTCCCCCCCTAAAGAGACATTTATGCATTTCCAGCTGTCCCACCAGGAAACATCAGCACTGACGAGGAGACATACTGATGGGTTCAGACAACCCTGTGGGCACCACAGCGCATGAAAGACAACACGTGTTGCCCTAAAAGAGATATGAAACCATAGGAATAGCCACCAATGTGACCCCTTAGGCACATCAAGGCCGCCATCACGTACTAGCATCCATCCCGGGTAGCGTCCAACACCGCCGAGAAGACAGGCCCCATGTCCAGAGAGGGTCCTCACGCATGAAATGAATTCTCTTTAGGTGGTCATTATCATTACATACGGGACACGAAAACACATGAATAACCACACCTCAACGTCCTTCCTTTCAAGGCACACCGCATGCACCAAGACGGGCCTCGAGGCCCCTTCAAATCGTCTCACTCGGATGCCTTTGTCTGGAAACGACTGTCAGCCCGCAAGATCACACATGCGACAAAACCCATCTCATTGTCATCGTTTTTAGGGCGCACTACCTCGGGAAAGACAAGCCCCAAGCACGGGACGAATCATCAAGAATTCATGGCATTGCGTCGATGCCATTTTCCATGTCACTGGGCATGTCATCGGGTGGCTCTAGGCACGCAGGACAAGACCCACGCCCAGGGGGGGTCGCCGACCACTCCCCCCCTAAAGAGACATTTATGCATTTCCAGCTATTCCACCAGGAAACATCAAAAGTGACGAGGAGACATACTGAGGGGTTTAGACCACCCTAAGGGCACCGCAGTGCATGAAAGACAACACGGGTTGCCCTAAAAGAGCTATGAAACCATAGGAAGGGCCACCGACGTGACCCCTTAGGCACATGAAGGCTGCCGACACGTCATGACATCCGTCCCGCGTCTCGTCCATCACCGCAGAGAAGACACGCCCCATGTCCAGAGCGGGTCCTCACGCATGAAATGAATTATCTTTAGGCGGTCATTGTCATTACATACCGTACCCAACAACATATGACAAACCCCACCACGTCGTCCTTCCTTGCAAGGCACACCGCATCCTCCAAGGCAAGCCCCGATGCCCCTTCAAATCGTCCCACTCGGGTGGCGTTGTCTCCACGTGATTGTCAGTACCTCGGACCTCACACGCGACGCACCCCGGCTCATTGTCATCACTTTTATGGCGCATTACCTCAGACAAGACAAGCCCCAAGCACCGTATGAATCCTCAAGCTTTCATGGATTTGTCTGGAGGCCATTTTTCCATGTCCGTGGGCATGTCACTAGGTGGCTCTGGGCACGCAGGACAAGACCCACGCCCAGGGGGGGTCGCCGACCACTCCCCCCCTAAAGAGACATTTATGCCTTTCCAGCTGTCCCACCAGGAAACATCAGCACTGACGAGGACACATACTGGAGGGTTTAGACAACCCTGTGGGCACCACAGCGCATGAAAGTCAACACGTGTTGCCCTAAAAGATATATGAAACCGTAGGAACAGCCACCGATGTGACCCCTTAGGCACATGAAGGCCGCCGACACGTAGTAGCATTCATCCCGGGTAGCGTCCAACACCGCCGAGAAGACAGGCCCCATGTCCAGAGAGGGTCCTCACGCATGAAATGAATTCTCTTTAGGTGGTCATTGTCATTACATACGGGACACGACAACAGATGACAAACCCCACCGCAACGTCCTTCCTTTCAAGGCACGCCACACGCACCAAGACGGGCCTCGAGGCCCCTTCAAATCGTCTCACTCGGATGCCATTGTCTGGACACGACTGTCAGTCCGCAGGATCACACATGCGACAAACCCCATCTCATTGTCATCGTTTTTAGGGCGCACTACCTCGGGCAAGACAAGCCCCAAGCACGAGACGAATCATCAGGAATTCATGGCACTGCGTCGATGCCATTTTCCATGTCACTCGGCATGTCATTGGGTGGCTCTAGGCACGCAGGACAAGACCCACGCCCAGGGGGGGTCGCCGACCACTCCCCCCCTAAAGAGACATTTATGCATTTCCAGCTATACCACCAGGAAACATCAACAGTGACGAGGAGACATACTGATGGGTTTAGACCACCCTAAGGGCACTGCAGTGCATGAAAGACAACACGGGTTGCCCTAAAAGAGCTATGAAACCATAGGAAGGGCCACCGACGTGACCCCTTAGGCACATGAAGGCCGCCGACACGTCATGGCATCCGCCCCGCGTCTCGTCCATCACCGCAGAGAAGACACGCCCCATGTCCAGAGCTGGTCCTCACGCCTCAAAGGAATTATCTTTAGGCGGTCATTGTCAATACATACCGTACCCAACAACATATGACAAACCCCACCACGTCGTCCTTCCTTGCAAGGCACACCGCATCCACCAAGGCAAGACCCGAGGTCCCTTCAAATCGTCCCACTCGGATGGCGTTGTCTCCACGTGATTGTCAGTACGTCGGACCTGACACGCGACGCACCCCGGCTCATTGTCATCACTTTTATGACGCATTACCTCAGACAAGACAAGCCCCAAGCACCGTACGAATAATCAAGCTTTCATGGATTTGTCTGGAGGTCGTTTTTCCATGTTCGTGGGCATGTCACTGGGTGGCTCTGGGCACGCAGGACAAGACCCACGCCCAGGGGGGGTCGCCGACCACTCCCCCCCTAAAGAGACATTTATGCATTTCCAGCTGTCCCACCAGGAAACATCAGCACTGACGAGGACACATACTGATGGGTTCAGACAACCCAATGGGCACCACAACGCATGAAAGACAGCACGTGTTGCCCTTAAAGAGCTACGAATCCATACGAACAGCCACCAAAGTGACCCCTTAGGCACACGAAGGCCGCCGACACGTCATGGCATCCGTCCCGGGTATCATCCAACACCGCCGAGAAGACAGGACCCATGTCCAGAGCGGGTCCCCGCGCATGAAATGAATTATCTTTAGGCGGTCATTGTCTTTACATTCCGAACACAACAACATGTGACAAACCCCACCTCGACGTCCTTCCTTTCAAGAAACGCCGCATGCACCAAGACGGGCCCCGAGACCCCTTCAAATCGTCTCACTCGGATGCCATTGTCTGAACGCGACTGTCAGTCCGCAGGATCTCGAAGGCGACAAACACCATCCCATTGTCATCGTTTTTATGGCGCACTACCTCGGGCAAGACAAGCCCCAAGCACGGGACGAATCATCAGGCATTCATGGCATTACGTCGATGTCATTTTGCATGTCAATGGGCATCACATTGGGTGGCTCTAGGCACGCAAGACAAGACCCACGCCCGGGGGGGTCGCCGACCACTCCCCCCCTAAAGAGACATTTATGCATTTCCAGCTATTCCACCAGGAAACATCAACACCGACGAGGAGACATACTGATGGGTTTAGACCACCCTGAGGGCAGGGCAGCGCATGAAAGGCAACACGTGTTGCCCTAAAAGAGCTATGAAACCATAGGAAGGGCCACCGACGTGACCCCTTAGGCACATGAAGGCCGCCGACACGTCATGGCATCCGTCCCACGTATCGTCCATCACCACAGCGAAGACACGCCCCATGTCCAGAGCGGGTCCCCACGCATGAAAGGAATTCTCTTTAGGCGGTCATTGTCATTACATACCGGACCCAACAACATATGACAAACCCCACCTCATTGTCCTTCCATTCAAGGCACACCGCATCCACCAAGGCAAGCCCTGAGGCCCCTTCAAATCCTCTCACCCGGATGGCGTTGTCTCCACCTGATTGTCAGTACGGAGGACCTGACACGCGACGAAACCCGGCTCATTGTCATCACTTTTATGGCGCACTACCTCGAACAAGACAAGCCCCAAGCACCGGACGAATCATCAAGCTGTCTTTGCTTTGTCCGGAGGCTGTTTTTCCATGTCCGTGGGCATGTCACTGGGTGGCTCTGGGCACGCAGGACAAGACCCACGCCCAGGGGGGGTCGCCGACCACTCCCCCCCTAAAGAGACATTTATGCATTTCCAGCTGTCCCACCAGGAAACATCAGCACTGACGAGGAGACATACTGATGGGTTTAGACAACCCTGTGGGCACCACAGCGCATGAAAGACAACACGTGTTGCCCTAAAAGAGATATGAAACCATAGGAACAGCCACTGATGTGACCCCTTAGGCACATCAAGGCCGCCGACACGTAGTAGCATTCGTCGCGGGTAGCATCCAACGCCGCCGAGAAGACAGGCCCCATGTCCAGAGCGGGTCCTCGCGCATGAAATGAATTCTCTTTAGGTGGTCATTGTCATTACATACGGGACACGACAACATATGAAAAACCCCACCTCGACGTCCTTCCTTTCAAGGCACGCCGCATGCACCAAGACGGGCCCTGAGGCCCCTTCAAATCGTCTCACTCGGATGCCATTGTCTGGACGCGACTGTCAGTCCGCAGGATCGCACATGCGACAAACCCCGTCTCATTGCCATCGTTTTTAGGGCGCACTACCTCGGGCAAGACAAGCCCCAAGCACGGGACGAATCATCAGGAATTCATGGCATTGCGTCGATGCCATTTTCCATGTCACTGGGCATGTCTGTGGGTGGCTCTCGGCACGCAGGACAAGACCCACGCCCAGGGGGGGTCGCCGACCACTCCCCCCCTAAAGAGACATTTATGCATTTCCAGCTATTCCACCAGGAAACATCAACACTGACGAGGAGACATACTGAGTGGTTTAGACCACCCAGAGGGAACCGCAGCGCATGAAAGGCAACACGTGTTGCCCTAAAAGGGCTATGAAACCATAGGAAGGGACACCGACGTGGCCCCTTAGGCACATGAAGGCCGCCGACACGTCATGGCATCCGTCCCGCGTATCGTCCAACACCGCCGAGGAGACAGGACCCATGTCCAGAGCGGGTCCTCACGCATGAAATGAATTCTCTTTAGGTGGTCATTGTCTTTACATACCGGACACAACAACATATGACAAACCCCACCTCAACGTCCTTCCTTTCAAGGCACGCCGCACGCACCAAGACGGGCCCCGAGGCCCCTTCAAATCGCCTCACTAGGATTCCATTGTCTGGACGCGATTGTCAGTCCGTAGGATCTCACAGGCGACAAACCCCACCCATCTCATTGTCATCGGTTTTATGGCGCACCACCTCGGGCAAGACAAGACCCTAGCACGGGAAGAATCATCAGGAATTCAGGGCATTGCGTCGATGCCATTTTCCATGTCACTGGGCATGTCATTGGGTGGCTCTAGGCACGCAGGACAAGACCCACGCCCAGGGGGGTCGCCGACCACTCCCCCCCTAAAGAGACATTTATGCATTTCCAGCTATCCCACCAGGAAACATCAACACTGACGAGGAGACATACTGATGGGTTTAGACCACCCTGAGGGCACCACAGCGCATGAAAGACAACACGTGTTGCCCTAAAAGAGCTATGAAACCATAGGAAGGGCCACCGACGTGACCCCTTATGCACATGAAGGCCACCGACAAGTCATGGCATCCATCCCGCGTATCGTCGATCACCGCCGAGAAGACACGCCCCATGTCCAGAGCGGGTCCTCACTCATGAAAAGAATTCTCTTTAGGTGGTAATTGTAATTACATACAGGACCCAACAACATATGAAAAACCCCACCTCGACGTCCTTCCTTTCAAGGCACGTCGCATCCACCAAGACATGCCCCGAGGCCACTTCAAATCGTCTCACTCGGATGGCTTTGTCTCCACGCGATTGTCAGTTCGTCGGACCTGACACGCGACGAACCCCGTCTCATTGTCATCGCTTTTATGGGGCACTACCGCGGGCAAGACAAGCCCCAAGCACAGGAGGAATCATCTAGAGGCCATTTTTCCATGTCTGTGGGCATGTCACTGGGTGGCTCTGGGCACGCAGGACAAGACCCACGCCCAGGGGGGGTCGCCGACCACTCCCCCCCTAAAGAGACATTTCTGCATTTCCAGCTCTCCCACCAGGAAACATCAGCACTGACGAGGAGACATACTGAGTGGTTCAGACCACCCAGAGGGAACCGCAGCGCATGAAAGACAACACGTGTTGCCCTAAAAGAGCTATGAAACCATAGGAACGGCAACCGACGTGACCCCTTAGGCACGTGAAGGCCGCCGACACGTCATGGCATCCTTCCCGCGTATCGTCGACCACCGCCGAGAAGACAGACCCCATGTCCAGAGCGGGTCCTCACGCATGAAATGAATTCTCTTTAGGTGGTCGGTGTCGTTACATACCGAACCCAACAACATATGACAAACCCCAGCTCGGCGTCCTTCCTTTCAAGGCACCCCGCATCCACCAAGACAAGCCTCGAGGCCCCTTCAAATCGTCTCACTCGGATGGCATTGTCTCCACGCGATTTTCGGTACGTAGGACCTCACACGCGACGAACCCCGGCTCATTGTCAAAGCTTTTAAGGCGCACTACCCCGGAGAAGACAAGCCCCAAGCACCGGACGAATCATCACGCATTGATGGCATTGTCTAGAGGCCATTTTTCCATGTCCGTGGGCATGTCACTGGGTGGCTCGAGGCACGCAGGACAAGACCCACGCCCAGGGGGGGTCGCCGACCACTACCCCCCTAAAGAGACATTTATGCATTTACAGCTATCCCACCAGGAAACATCAGCACTGACGAGGAGACATACTGAGTGGTTTAGACCACCCAGAGGGCACCCCAGCTCATGAAAGACAACGCGAGTTGCCCTAAAAGAGCTATGAAACCATAGGAACGGCCACCGACGTGACCCCTTAGGCACATGAAGGCCGCCGGCACGTCATGGCATCCGTCCCGCGTGTCGTCGACCACCGCCGAGAAGACAACCCCATGTCCAGAGCGGGTCCTCACGCATGAAACGAATTCTATTTAGGTGGTCATGGACGTTACATACCGGACCCAACAAGATATGGCAAACCCCAGCTCGGCGTCCTTCCTTTCAAGGCACCCCGCATCCACCAATGCAAGCCCCGATGCCCCTTCAAATCGTCTCACTCGGATGGAATTGTCTCCACGCGATTGTCAGTACGTAGGACCTGACACGCGACGAACCCCGACTCATTTTCAAAGCTTTGATGGCGCACTACCCCGGACAAGACAAGCCCCAAGCACCGGACGAATCATCAAGCATTCATGGGATTGTCTAGAGGCCATTTTTCCATGTCCGTGGGCATGTCATTGGGTGGCTCTGGGCACGCAGGACAAGACCCACGCCCAGGGGGGGTCGCCGACCACTCCCCCCCTAAAGAGACATTTATGCATTTCCAGCTATCCCACCAGGAAACATCATCAGTGACGAGGAGACATACTGAGGGGTTTAGACATCCCAGAGGTCAGTGCAGCGCATGAAAGACAA
>CAUJRU010003104.1:27500-45000 GCA_963277665.1 Viscum album
GGGGACGGGGCAAAAACCCAATCCCGCCGCGCCTCCCACATCCCACCATCCGCAGCAACTCAACCACCCTGAGGCGGCTTTTAAGCAAGCCAAGCCGCACTGCTCTAGAGAAGGCGAGGGAAGGGCAGGAGCGTCGAGGGACGACAAAGGAACACCAACCCACCATGCCTCCCACATCCCACCATCCAAGGAACTCCGCCACCGACAGGTGGCCTTTTAAGCAAGCCCGAACCGCAACGCTCCATGAAAGGTGAGGAAAAAGGCGGGCACGGCATGAGACTGGGCAAAAACCCATTCTTTCCAATGCCCCCCACATCCCACCGGTGAGGAAAAGGAATTACAGCGTCCCACCGCCATGCCTCCCACATCCCACCTTCCGAAGGAACTCAACCGCCATGAGGCAGATTTTAAGCAGACGAACCCACAACGCTCCAGGGACGTTGAGGAAAAGGAGTCATGACAGGAACGGAGGCCCTATGTCCCGCCGCACCCCCCACATCCCACCATTCAAAAGAACTCAACCACCGTTGAGAAACTTTTAACCAAGAACCAGGACACCAACCATGCTCATCTATCATCATCCCATCCAAGTTATATCTGTCTAGTATCGCATCGTCTTTTTAGCAAGCCCTTGGAAGACGGAACCGCAATTGTGCGAGAGAATTCAACCCAAGCATATAGACGGGGCCCCTACATCAGCACCAAAAAAATTCCACTACCAACAGGGAGAACTCCAAAGGGACAAGTGAGGGTCTTCTAGGTGGAGCTCACCCACCTGGGGATTCTTCGCTTGAGATATAACCGAGGAGAAAGTCACCCCTGGAACTGATTTAATGAGACCCGTCACAGTATCACCATCTTTCGATTAGTTTGTCCTTTACATGCGGGACCTGATCTTTGAGACAGGCATATGACTAGTGGAAGGATCAGCCATGTAGCATCACCAACAACATCTGCATTGTTTGGGGTATGACTGAGCTGACCACTCAGACCCCAACACAAGCCCAAACCGTCGTCCCGAACATTCAATTCTGTTCGATTAGTTTGTCCTTTGTACATGCACAACCTGATCTTTGAGACAAGCATATGACTAATGGAAGGATCAGCCAGGTAGCATCACCAACCACATCTGCAATGTTTGAGGTATGACTGAGCAGACCACTCAGACCCCAACACAAGCCCCAACCATCTTCCCAAATCGACAGGATTCCCCTTAATGAGTCATCACCTCCGCATGACGCTCGTGTATCTTGCAGAAACAGTAGATACACATTCTCAAGCCACCCTTATGAACATCATCACCCAAGGCATGACTGAGGAGGAAGGCACCCCAACTTGTCCAATAATGAACCATGGAAATCGTCACCCTGTTGGTGTGAGTTTCTTAGGACCCAAATAACTCGCACGTGGCCCCGACAATGCGTTGAGCAAAGCACTCCCACCAATCATTGCCCAAGGCAGCTTGCTATGGTTCGCATGAAATATCGCTGAATGAGAAATTTAGGAGCACGCTCTTGCATCCTGGTGATACCGACAGTTTCGCGCTTGAACCACTACCAAAATTCCACAACGCTCCAGAGAAGGTGAGGAAAAGGCGGTACAGCAAGGGACGACAAAGGAACCCAATCCCACCATGCCTCCCACATCCCAACATCTGCAAGAACTCAACCACACTCGGTGGCTTTTAAGCATAGCCCGACCCGCAACGCTCCATGAAAGGTGAGGAAAAAGGTGGGTACGACAGGACGGGGAAACAACCCAATCCCGCCCATACCCCCCACATCCCACCAGTGAGGAAAAAGGTAGGAACGTCAGGGGATGAGGAGGGAAACCCCCATCCCGCCGTGCCTCCCACATCTCACATTCCGTAGGAACTCAACCGCCATGAGGCAGCTTTTAAGCAGACGAACCAGCAACGCTCAAGAGACGTCAAGGAAAAGGAGTCAGGGTAGGTACGGGGGTCCTATGTCCCGCCGCGCCGCCCACATCCCACCATCCACAGGATCCCACAAACCGTGAGGCGGTATTTAAGCACCCAGCCCGCAATGCTCCACAGACGGGGAGGAAAAGGCAGGCACGTCAGGGGACGGGGCAAAAACCCAATCCCGCCGCGCCTCCCACATCCCACCATCCGCAACAACTCAACCACCCTGAGGCGGCTTTTAAGCAAGCCAAGCCGCACTGCTCTAGAGAAGGCGAGGGAAGGGCAGGAGCGTCGAGGGACGACAAAGGAACACCAACCCACCATGCCTCCCACATCCCACCATCCAAGGAACTCCGCCACCGACAGGTGGCCTTTTAAGCAAGCCCGAACCGCAACGCTCCATGAAAGGTGAGGAAAAAGGCGGGCACGGCATGAGACTGGGCAAAAACCCATTCTTTCCAATGCCCCCCACATCCCACCGGTGAGGAAAAGGAATTACAGCGTCCCACCGCCATGCCTCCCACATCCCACCTTCCGAAGGAACTCAACCGCCATGAGGCAGATTTTAAGCAGACGAACCCACAACGCTCCAGGGACGTTGAGGAAAAGGAGTCATGACAGGAACGGAGGCCCTATGTCCCGCCGCACCCCCCACATCCCACCATTCAAAAGAACTCAACCACCGTTGCGAAACTTTTAACCAAGAACCAGGACACCAACCATGCTCATCTATCATCATCCCATCCAAGTTATATCTGTCTAGTATCGCATTGTCTTTTTAGCAAGCCCTTGGAAGACGGAACCGCAATTGTGCGAGAGAATTCAACCCAAGCATATAGACGGGGCCCCTACATCAGCACCAAAAAAATTCCACTACCAACAGGGAGAACTCCAAAGGGACAAGTGAGGGTCTTCTAGGTGGAGCTCACCCACCTGGGGATTCTTCGCTTGAGATATAACCGAGGAGAAAGTCACCCCTGGCACTGATTTAATGAGACCCGTCACAGTATCACCATCTTTCGATTAGTTTGTCCTTTACATGCGGGACCTGATCTTTGAGACAGGCATATGACTAGTGGAAGGATCAGCCATGTAGCATCACCAACAACATCTGCATTGTTTGGGGTATGACTGAGCTGACCACTCAGACCCCAACACAAGCCCAAACCGTCGTCCCGAACATTCAATTCTGTTCGATTAGTTTGTCCTTTGTACATGCACAACCTGATCTTTGAGACAAGCATATGACTAATGGAAGGATCAGCCAGGTAGCATCACCAACCACATCTGCAATGTTTGAGATATGACTGAGCAGACCACTCAGACCCCAACACAAGCCCCAACCATCTTCCCAAATCGACAGGATTCCCCTTAATGAGTCATCACCTCCGCATGACGCTCGTGTATCTTGCAGAAACAGTAGATACACATTCTCAAGCCACCCTTATGAACATCATCACCCAAGGCATGACTGAGGAGGAAGGCACCCCAACTTGTCCAATAATGAACCATGGAAATCGTTACCCTGTTGGTGTGAGTCTCTTAGGACACAAATAACTCGCACGTGGCCCCGACAATGCGTTGAGCAAAGCACTCCCACCAATCATTGCCCAAGGCAGCTTGCTATGGTTCGCATGGAATATCGCTGAATGAGAAATTTAGGAGCACGCTCTCGCATCCTGGTGATACCGACAGTTTCGCGCTTGAACCACTACCAAAATTCCACAACGCTCCAGAGAAGGTGAGGAAAAGGCGGTACAGCAAGGGACGACAAAGGAACCCAATCCCACCATGCCTCCCACATCCCAACATCTGCAAGAACTCAACCACACTCAGTGGATTTTAAGCAAAGCCCGACCCGCAACGCTCCATGAAAGGTGAGGAAAAAGGTGGGTACGACAGGACGGGGAAACAACCCAATCCCGCCCATACCCCCCACATCCCACCAGTGAGGGAAAAGGTAGGAACGTCAGGGGATGAGGAGGGAAACCCCCATCCCGCCGTGCCTCCCACATCTCACATTCCGTAGGAACTCAACCGCCATGAGGCAGCTTTTAAGCAGACGAACCAGCAACGCTCAAGAGACGTCGAGGAAAAGGAGTCATGGTAGGTACGGGGGTCCTATGTCCCGCCGCGCCGCCCACATCCCACCATCCACAGGATCCCACAAACCGTGAGGCGGTATTTAAGCACCCAGCCCGCAATGCTCCACAGACGGGGAGGAAAAGGCAGGCACGTCAGGGGACGGGGCAAAAACCCAATCCCGCCGCGCCCCCCACATCCCACCATCCGCAGCAACTCAACCACCCTGAGGCAGCTTTTAAGCAAGCAAAGCCGCACTGCTCTAGAGAAGGCGAGGGAAGGGCAGGAGCGTCGAGGGACGACAAAGGAACACCAACCCACCATGCCTCCCACATCCCACCATCCAAGGAACTCCGCCACCAACAGGTGGCCTTTTAAGCAAGCCCGAACCGCAACGCTCCATGAAAGGTGAGGAAAAAGGCGGGCACGGCATGAGACTGGGCAAAAACCCATTCTTTCCAATGCCCCCCACATCCCACCGGTGAGGAAAAGGAATTACAGCGTCCCACCGCCATGCTTCCCACATCCCACCTTCCGAAGGAACTCAACCGCCGTGAGGCAGATTTTAAGCAGACGAACCCACAACGCTCCAGGGACGTTGAGGAAAAGGAGTCATGACAGGAACAGAGGCCCTATGTCCCGCCGCACCCCCCACATCCCACCATTCAAAAGAACTCAACCACCGTTGCGAAACTTTTAACCAAGAACCAGGACACCAACCATGCTCATCTATCATCATCCCATCCAAGTTATATCTGTCTAGTATCGCATCGTCTTTTTAGCAAGCCCTTGGAACCCGAAACCAAAATTGTGCGAGAGAATTCAACCCAAGCATATAGACGGGGCCCGTACATCAGCACCAACAAAATTCCACTACCAACAGGGAGAACTCCAAAGGGACAAGTGAGGGTCTTCAAGGTGGAGCTCACCCACCTGGGGATTCTTCGCTTGAGGTATAACCGAGGAGAAAGTCAGCCCTGGCACTGATTTAATGAGACCCGTCACAGTATCACCATCTTTCGATTAGTTTGTCCTTTACATGCGGGACCTGATCTTTGAGACAGGCATATGACTAGTGGAAGGATCAACCATGTAGCATCACCAACCACATCTGCAATGTTTGAGGTATGACTGAGCAGACCACTCAGACCCCAACACAAGCCCAAACCGTCGTCCCGAGCATTCAATTCCATTCGATTAGTTTGTCCTTCGTACATGCACAGCCTGATCTTTGAGACAATAATATGACTAATGGAAAGATCAACCGGGTACCATCACCAACCACATCTGCAATGTTTGAGGTATGACTGAGCAGACCACTCAGACCCCAACACAAGCCCGAACCATCTCTTCCCAAATCGACATGTTTCCCCTTAATTAGTCATCACCTCTGCATGACGCTCGTGTATCTTGCAGAAACAGTAGATACACATTCTCAAGCCACCCTTATGAACATCATCACCCAAGGCATGACTGAGGAGGAAGGCACCCCAACTTGTCCAATAATGAACCATGGAAATCGTTACCCTGTTGGTGTGAGTTTCTTAGGACCCAAATAACTCGCACGTAGCCCCGACAATGCGTTGAGCAAAGCACTCCCACCAATCATTGCCCAAGGCAGCTTGCTATGGTTCGCATGGAATATCACTGAATGAGAAATTTAGGAGCACGCTCTCGCATCCTGGTGATACCGACAGTTTCGCGCTTGAACCACTACCAAAATTCCACAACGCTCCAGAGAAGGTGAGGAAAAGGCGGTACAGCAAGGGACGACAAAGGAACCCAATCCCACCATGCCTCCCACATCCCAACATCTGCAAGAACTCAACCACAATCAGTGGATTTTAAGCAAAGCCCGACCCGCAACGCTCCATGAAAGGTGAGGAAAAAGGTGGGTACGACAGGACGGGGAAACAACCCAATCCCACCCATACCCCCCACATCCCACCAGTGAGGAAAAAGGTAGGAACGTCAGGGGATGAGGAGGGAAACCCCCATCCCGCCGTGCCTCCCACATCTCACATTCCGTAGGAACTCAACCGCCATGAGGCAGCTTTTAAGCAGACGAACCAGCAACGCTCAAGAGACGTCGAGGAAAAGGAGTCATGGTAGGTACGGGGGTCCTATGTCCCGCCGCGCCGCCCACATCCCACCATCCACAGGATCCCACAAACCGTGAGGCGGTATTTAAGCACCCAGCCCGCAATGCTCCACAGACGGGGAGGAAAAGGCAGGCACGTCAGGGGACGGGGAAAAAACCCAATCCCGCCGCGCCCCCCACATCCCACCATCCGCAGCAACTCAACCGCCCTGAGGCAGCTTTTAAGCAAGCAGAGCCGCACTGCTCTAGAGAAGGCGAGGGAAGGGCAGGAGCGTCGAGGGACGACAAAGGAACACCAACCCACCATGCCTCCCACATCCCACCATCCAAGGAACTCCGCCACCAACAGGTGGCCTTTTAAGCAAGCCCGAACCGCAACGCTCCATGAAAGGTGAGGAAAAAGGCGGGCACGGCATGAGACTGGGCAAAAACCCATTCTTTCCAATGCCCCCCACATCCCACCGGTGAGGAAAAGGAATTACAGCGTCCCACCGCCATGCCTCCCACATCCCACCTTCCGAAGGAACTCAACCGCCATGAGGCAGATTTTAAGCAGACGAACCCACAACGCTCCAGGGACGTTGAGGAAAAGGAGTCATGACAGGAACGGAGGCCCTATGTCCCGCCGCACCCCCCACATCCCACCATTCAAAAGAACTCAACCACCGTTGCGAAACTTTTAACCAAGAACCAGGACACCAACCATGCTCATCTATCATCATCCCATCCAAGTTATATCTGTCTAGTATCGCATCGTCTTTTTAGCAAGCCCTTGGAACCCGAAACCAAAATTGTGCGAGAGAATTCAACCCAAGCATATAGACGGGGCCCTTACATCAGCACCAACAAAATTCCACTACCAACAGGGAGAACTCCAAAGGGACAAGTGAGGTTCTTCTAGGTGGAGCTCACCCACCTGGGGATTCTTCGCTTGATGTATAACCGAGGAGAAAGTCAGCCGTGTCACTGATTTAATGAGACCCTTCACAGTATCACCATCTTTCGATTAGTTTGTCCTTGTACATGCAGGACCTGATCTTTGAGACACGCATATGACTAGTGGAAGGATCACCCATGTAGCGTCACTAACCACATCTGCAATGTTTGAGGTATGACTGAGCAGACCACTCAGACCCCAACACAAGCCTAAACCGTCGTCCCGAGCATTCAATTCCATTCGATTAGTTTGTCCTTTGTACATGCACAACCTGATCTTTGATACAAGCATATGACTAATGGAAGGATCAGCCAGGTAGCATCACCAACCACATCTGCAATGTTTGAGGTATGACTGAGCAAACCACTCAGACCCCAACACAAGCCCAAACCATCTTCCCAAATCGACATGTTTCCCCTTAATTAGTCATCACCTCTGTATGACGCTCGTGTATCTTGCAAAAACAATAGATACACATTCTTCGCTTGATGTATAACCGAGGAGAACGTCAAACTTGTCACTGATTTAATGAGACCCTTCACAGTATCACCATCTTTCGGTTAGTTTGTCCCTGTACATGCACAGACTGATCTTTGAGACAAGCATATGACTAGTGTTCTCATCGGATATCCAACCAAGCCAAACCGTGTTCCATCATTCACATGGAAACATGTACAAGGACCAAATGAAAGCGAGGAGAAATTAAACCCCCACTTACGGATGAGGGTGCCAACGAGACCAACGTTCCCTTCCCAAAAAAGGGAGACCGCAGTATCTTGACAACCATCCACCACTCCCACACAATCGCGTAAGCACAACCATCAACCCACACAACTGACCGTCACGCCTCGAGGGAAGCAACCCGAGAGGCATCACAATGCAGCACATGAAGGCAGGGAAAGCCCGCTATGCATGACACAAGGGAAGGATTGATATACCCAACCCCCTAGCGCCAACGAGACCAACGTTCCATTCCCAAAAAAGGGAGACCGCAGTATCTTGACAACCATCCACCACTTCCACACAATCGCATAAGGGCAACCATCAACCCACACAACTGATCATGCACAACCTGATCTTTGAGACAAGCATATGACTAGTAGAAGGATCAGCCATGTAGCATCACCAACAACATCTGCATTGTTTGAGGTATGACTGAGCTCACCACTCAGACCCCAACACAAGCCCAAACCATCATCCCGAACATTCAATTCCGTTCCATTAGTTTGTCCTTTGTACATGCACAACCTGATCTTTGGGACAAGCATATGACTAATGGAAGGATCAGCCAGGTTGCATCACCAACCACATCTGCAATGTTTGAGGTATGACTGAGCAGACCACTCAGACCCCAACACAAGCCCAAACCGTCTTTCCAAATCGACAGGAACCCAATTAATGAGTCATCACCTCTGCATGATGCTCAATACCGCAATTGTGCGAGAGAATTCAACCCAAGCATATAAACAGGGCCCGTATATCATAACTGACAAAATTCCACTACCAACAGGGAGAACTCCGAAGGGACAAGTGAGGGTCTTCTAGGTGGAGCTCACCCACCTGGGGATTCTTCTCTTGATGTATAACTGAGGAGAAAGTCAGCCCTGGCACTAATTTAATGAGACCCATCACAGTATCACCATCTTTCGATTAGTTTGTCTTTGTACATGCGGGACCTGATCTTTGAGTCAAGCATATGACTAGTTGAAGGATCAGCCATGTAGCATCACCAACAACATCTGCATTGTTTGAGGTATGACTGAGCTAACCACTCAGACCCCAACACAAGCCCAAACCGTCGTCCCGAACATTCAATTCCATTCGATTAGTTTTTCCTTTGTACATGCACCACCTGATCTTTGGGACAAGCATATGACTAATGGAAGGATCAGCCAGGTAGCATCACCAACCACATCTGCAATGTTTGAGGTATGACTGAGCAAACCACTCAGACCCCAACACAAGCCCAAACCATCTTCCCAAATCGACAGGATTCCCCTTAATGAGTCATCACCTCTGCGTGACGACGCTCGTGTATCTTGTCGAAACAATAGATACACATTCTTCGCTTGATGTATAACCGAGGAGAACGTCAAACTTGTCACTGATTTAATGAGACCCTTCACAATATCACCATCTTTCGGTTAGTTTGTCCCTGTACATGCACAGACTGATCTTTGAGACAAGCATTTGACTAGTGTTCTCAACGGATATCCAACCAAGCCAAACCGTGTTCCATCATTCACATGGAAACATGCACAAGGACCAAATGAAAGCGAGGAGAAATTAATCCCCCACTTACGGATGAGGGTGCCAACGAGACCAACGTTCCCTTCCCAAAAAAGGGAGACCGCAGTATCTTGACAACCATCCACCACTCCCACACAATCGCGTAAGCACAACCATCAACCCACACAACTGACCGTGACGCCTCAAGGGAAGCAACCCGAGAGGCATCACAATGCAGCACATGAAGGCAGGGAAAGCCCGCTATGCATGACACAAGGGAAGGATTTATATACCCAACCCCCTAGAGCCAAGGAGACCAACGTTCCCTTCCCAAAAAAGGGAGACCGCAGTATCTTGACAACCATCCACCACTCCCACACAATCGCGTAAGCACAACCATCAACCCACACAACTGACTGTGACACCTCGAGGGAAGCAACCCGAGAGACATCACAATGCAGCACATGAAGGCAGGGAAAGCCCGCTATGCATGACACAAGGGAAGGATTTATATACCCAACCCCCTAGAGCCAAGGAGACCAACGTTCCCTTCCCAAAAAAGGGAGACCGCAGTATCTTGACAACCATCCACCACTCCCACACAATCGCGTAAGCACAACCATCAACCCACACAACTGACCGTGACGCCTCAAGGGAAGCAACCCCAGAGGCATCACAATGCAGCACATGAAGGCAGGGAAAGCCCGCTATGCATGACACAAGGGAAGGATTTATATACCCAACCCCCTAGAGCCAAGGAGACCAACGTTCCCTTCCCAAAAAAGGGAGACCGCAGTATCTTGACAACCATCCACCACTCCCACACAATCGCGTAAGCACAACCATCAACCCACACAACTGACTGTGACGCCTCGAGGGAAGCAACCCGAGAGACATCACAATGCAGCACATGAAGGCAGGGAAAGCCCGCTATGCATGACACAAGGGAAGGATTTATATACCCAACCCCCTAGAGCCAACGAGACCAACGTTCCCTTCCCAAAAAAGGGAGACCGCAGTATCTTGACAGCCATCCACCACTCCCACACAATCGCGTAAGCACAACCATCAACCCACACAACTGACCGTGACGCCTCGAGGGAAGCAACCCGAGAGGCATCACAATGCAGCACATGAAGGCAGGGAAAGCCCGCTATGCATGACACAAGGGAAGGATTGATATACCCAACCCCCTAGAGCCAACGAGACCAACGTTCCCTTCCCAAAAAAGGGAGACCGCAGTATCTTGACAACCATCCACCACTCCCACACAATCGCGTAAGCACAACCATCAACCCACACAACTGACCGTGACGCCTCGAGGGAAGCAACCCGAGAGGCATCACAATGCAGCACATGAAGGCAGGGAAAGCCCGCTATGCATGACACAAGGGAAGGATTGATATACCCAACCCCCTAGAGCCAACGAGACCAACGTTCCCTTCCCAAAAAAGGGAGACCGCGGTATCTTGACAACCATCCACCACTCCCACACAATCGCATAAGCGCAACCATCAACCCACACAACTGATCATGCAGGACCTGATCTTTGAGACAAGCATATGACTAGTGGAAGGATCAGACATGTAGAATCACCAACAACATCTGCATTGTTTGAGGTATGACTGAGCTCACCACTCAGACCCCAACACAAGCCCAAACCGTCGTCCCGAACATTCAATTCCGTTCGATTAGTTTGTCCATTGTACATGCACAACCTGATCTTTGAGACAAGCATATGACTAATGGAAGGATCAACAAGGTTGCATCACCAACCAAATCTGCAATGTTTGAGGTATGACCCCACCTCAACGTCCTTCCCTTCAAGGCACGCCGCATGCACCAAGACGGGCCTCGAGGCCCCTTCAAATCGTCTCACTCGGATGCCATTGTCTGGAAACGACTATCAGCCCGCAAGATCACACATGCGACAAACCCCATCTCGTTGTCATCGTTTTTAGGGCGCACTACCTCGGGAAAGACAAGCCCCAAGCACGGGACGAATCATCGAGAATTCATGGCATTGCGTCCATGCCATTTTCCATGTCACTGGGCATGTCATCGGGTGGCTCTAGGCACGCAGGACAAGACCCACGCCCAGGGGGGGTCGCCGACCACTCCCCCCCCTAAAGAGACATTTATGCATTTCCAGCTATTCCACCAGGAAACATCAACAGTGACGAGGAGACATACTGATGGGTTTAGACCACCCTAAGGGCACCGCAGTGCATGAAAGACAACACGGGTTGCCCTAAAAGAGCTATGAAACCATAGGAAGGGCCACCGACGTGACCCCTTAGGCACATGAAGGCCGCCGACACGTCATGGCATCCGTCCCGCGTCTCGTCCATCACCGCAGAGAAGACACGCCCCATGTCCAGAGCGGGTCCTCACGCATGAAAGGAATTATCTTGAGGCGGTCATTGTCATTACATACCGTACCCAACAACATATGACAAACCCCACCACGTCGTCCTTCCTTGCAAGGCACACCGCATCCTCCAAGGCAAGCCCCGATGCCCCTTCAAATCGTCCCACTCGGGTGGCGTTGTCTCCACGTGATTGTCAGTACCTCGGACCTCACACGCGACGCACCCCGGCTCATTGTCATCACTTTTATGGCGCATTACCTCAGACAAGACAAGCCCCAAGCACCGTATGAATCCTCAAGCTTTCATGGATTTGTCTGGAGGCCATTTTTCCATGTCCGTGGGCATGTCACTAGGTGGCTCTGGGCACGCAGGACAAGACCCACGCCCAGGGGGGGTCGCCGACCACTCCCCCCCTAAAGAGACATTTATGCCTTTCCAGCTGTCCCACCAGGAAACATCAGCACTGACGAGGAGACATACTGGAGGGTTTAGACAACCCTGTGGGCACCACAGCGCATGAAAGTCAACACGTGTTGCCCTAAAAGATATATGAAACCGTAGGAACAGCCACCGATGTGACCCCTTAGGCACATGAAGGCCGCCGACACGTAGTAGCATTCATCCCGGGTAGCGTCCAACACCGCCGAGAAGACAGGCCCCATGTCCAGAGAGGGTCCTCACGCATGAAATGAATTCTCTTTAGGTGGTCATTGTCATTACATACGGGACACGACAACAGATGACAAACCCCACCGCAACGTCCTTCCTTTCAAGGCACGCCACACGCACCAAGACGGGCCTCGAGGCCCCTTCAAATCGTCTCACTCGGATGCCATTGTCTGGACACGACTGTCAGTCCGCAGGATCACACATGCGACAAACCCCATCTCATTGTCATCGTTTTTAGGGCGCACTACCTCGGGCAAGACAAGCCCCAAGCACGAGACGAATCATCAGGAATTCATGGCACTGCGTCGATGCCATTTTCCATGTCACTCGGCATGTCATTGGGTGGCTCTAGGCACGCAGGACAAGACCCACGCCCAGGGGGGGTCGCCGACCACTCCCCCCCTAAAGAGACATTTATGCATTTCCAGCTATACCACCAGGAAACATCAACAGTGACGAGGAGACATACTGATGGGTTTAGACCACCCTAAGGGCACTGCAGTGCATGAAAGACAACACGGGTTGCCCTAAAAGAGCTATGAAACCATAGGAAGGGCCACCGACGTGACCCCTTAGGCACATGAAGGCCGCCGACACGTCATGGCATCCGCCCCGCGTCTCGTCCATCACCGCAGAGAAGACACGCCCCATGTCCAGAGCTGGTCCTCACGCCTCAAAGGAATTATCTTTAGGCGGTCATTGTCAATACATACCGTACCCAACAACATATGACAAACCCCACCACGTCGTCCTTCCTTGCAAGGCACACCGCATCCACCAAGGCAAGACCCGAGGTCCCTTCAAATCGTCCCACTCGGATGGCGTTGTCTCCACGTGATTGTCAGTACGTCGGACCTGACACGCGACGCACCCCGGCTCATTGTCATCACTTTTATGACGCATTACCTCAGACAAGACAAGCCCCAAGCACCGTACGAATAATCAAGCTTTCATGGATTTGTCTGGAGGTCGTTTTTCCATGTTCGTGGGCATGTCACTGGGTGGCTCTGGGCACGCAGGACAAGACCCACGCCCAGGGGGGGTCGCCGACCACTCCCCCCCTAAAGAGACATTTATGCATTTCCAGCTGTCCCACCAGGAAACATCAGCACTGACGAGGACACATACTGATGGGTTCAGACAACCCAATGGGCACCACAACGCATGAAAGACAGCACGTGTTGCCCTTAAAGAGCTACGAATCCATACGAACAGCCACCAAAGTGACCCCTTAGGCACACGAAGGCCGCCGACACGTCATGGCATCCGTCCCGGGTATCATCCAACACCGCCGAGAAGACAGGACCCATGTCCAGAGCGGGTCCCCGCGCATGAAATGAATTATCTTTAGGCGGTCATTGTCTTTACATTCCGAACACAACAACATGTGACAAACCCCACCTCGACGTCCTTCCTTTCAAGAAACGCCGCATGCACCAAGACGGGCCCCGAGACCCCTTCAAATCGTCTCACTCGGATGCCATTGTCTGAACGCGACTGTCAGTCCGCAGGATCTCGAAGGCGACAAACACCATCCCATTGTCATCGTTTTTATGGCGCACTACCTCGGGCAAGACAAGCCCCAAGCACGGGACGAATCATCAGGCATTCATGGCATTACGTCGATGTCATTTTGCATGTCAATGGGCATCACATTGGGTGGCTCTAGGCACGCAAGACAAGACCCACGCCCGGGGGGGTCGCCGACCACTCCCCCCCTAAAGAGACATTTATGCATTTCCAGCTATTCCACCAGGAAACATCAACACCGACGAGGAGACATACTGATGGGTTTAGACCACCCTGAGGGCAGGGCAGCGCATGAAAGGCAACACGTGTTGCCCTAAAAGAGCTATGAAACCATAGGAAGGGCCACCGACGTGACCCCTTAGGCACATGAAGGCCGCCGACACGTCATGGCATCCGTCCCACGTATCGTCCATCACCACAGCGAAGACACGCCCCATGTCCAGAGCGGGTCCCCACGCATGAAAGGAATTCTCTTTAGGCGGTCATTGTCATTACATACCGGACCCAACAACATATGACAAACCCCACCTCATTGTCCTTCCATTCAAGGCACACCGCATCCACCAAGGCAAGCCCTGAGGCCCCTTCAAATCCTCTCACCCGGATGGCGTTGTCTCCACCTGATTGTCAGTACGGAGGACCTGACACGCGACGAAACCCGGCTCATTGTCATCACTTTTATGGCGCACTACCTCGAACAAGACAAGCCCCAAGCACCGGACGAATCATCAAGCTGTCTTTGCTTTGTCCGGAGGCTGTTTTTCCATGTCCGTGGGCATGTCACTGGGTGGCTCTGGGCACGCAGGACAAGACCCACGCCCAGGGGGGGTCGCCGACCACTCCCCCCCTAAAGAGACATTTATGCATTTCCAGCTGTCCCACCAGGAAACATCAGCACTGACGAGGAGACATACTGATGGGTTTAGACAACCCTGTGGGCACCACAGCGCATGAAAGACAACACGTGTTGCCCTAAAAGAGATATGAAACCATAGGAACAGCCACTGATGTGACCCCTTAGGCACATCAAGGCCGCCGACACGTAGTAGCATTCGTCGCGGGTAGCATCCAACGCCGCCGAGAAGACAGGCCCCATGTCCAGAGCGGGTCCTCGCGCATGAAATGAATTCTCTTTAGGTGGTCATTGTCATTACATACGGGACACGACAACATATGAAAAACCCCACCTCGACGTCCTTCCTTTCAAGGCACGCCGCATGCACCAAGACGGGCCCTGAGGCCCCTTCAAATCGTCTCACTCGGATGCCATTGTCTGGACGCGACTGTCAGTCCGCAGGATCGCACATGCGACAAACCCCGTCTCATTGCCATCGTTTTTAGGGCGCACTACCTCGGGCAAGACAAGCCCCAAGCACGGGACGAATCATCAGGAATTCATGGCATTGCGTCGATGCCATTTTCCATGTCACTGGGCATGTCTGTGGGTGGCTCTCGGCACGCAGGACAAGACCCACGCCCAGGGGGGGTCGCCGACCACTCCCCCCCTAAAGAGACATTTATGCATTTCCAGCTATTCCACCAGGAAACATCAACACTGACGAGGAGACATACTGAGTGGTTTAGACCACCCAGAGGGAACCGCAGCGCATGAAAGGCAACACGTGTTGCCCTAAAAGGGCTATGAAACCATAGGAAGGGACACCGACGTGGCCCCTTAGGCACATGAAGGCCGCCGACACGTCATGGCATCCGTCCCGCGTATCGTCCAACACCGCCGAGGAGACAGGACCCATGTCCAGAGCGGGTCCTCACGCATGAAATGAATTCTCTTTAGGTGGTCATTGTCTTTACATACCGGACACAACAACATATGACAAACCCCACCTCAACGTCCTTCCTTTCAAGGCACGCCGCACGCACCAAGACGGGCCCCGAGGCCCCTTCAAATCGCCTCACTAGGATTCCATTGTCTGGACGCGATTGTCAGTCCGTAGGATCTCACAGGCGACAAACCCCACCCATCTCATTGTCATCGGTTTTATGGCGCACCACCTCGGGCAAGACAAGACCCTAGCACGGGAAGAATCATCAGGAATTCAGGGCATTGCGTCGATGCCATTTTCCATGTCACTGGGCATGTCATTGGGTGGCTCTAGGCACGCAGGACAAGACCCACGCCCAGGGGGGTCGCCGACCACTCCCCCCCTAAAGAGACATTTATGCATTTCCAGCTATCCCACCAGGAAACATCAACACTGACGAGGAGACATACTGATGGGTTTAGACCACCCTGAGGGCACCACAGCGCATGAAAGACAACACGTGTTGCCCTAAAAGAGCTATGAAACCATAGGAAGGGCCACCGACGTGACCCCTTATGCACATGAAGGCCACCGACAAGTCATGGCATCCATCCCGCGTATCGTCGATCACCGCCGAGAAGACACGCCCCATGTCCAGAGCGGGTCCTCACTCATGAAAAGAATTCTCTTTAGGTGGTAATTGTAATTACATACAGGACCCAACAACATATGAAAAACCCCACCTCGACGTCCTTCCTTTCAAGGCACGTCGCATCCACCAAGACATGCCCCGAGGCCACTTCAAATCGTCTCACTCGGATGGCTTTGTCTCCACGCGATTGTCAGTTCGTCGGACCTGACACGCGACGAACCCCGTCTCATTGTCATCGCTTTTATGGGGCACTACCGCGGGCAAGACAAGCCCCAAGCACAGGAGGAATCATCTAGAGGCCATTTTTCCATGTCTGTGGGCATGTCACTGGGTGGCTCTGGGCACGCAGGACAAGACCCACGCCCAGGGGGGGTCGCCGACCACTCCCCCCCTAAAGAGACATTTCTGCATTTCCAGCTCTCCCACCAGGAAACATCAGCACTGACGAGGAGACATACTGAGTGGTTTAGACCACCCAGAGGGAACCGCAGCGCATGAAAGACAACACGTGTTGCCCTAAAAGAGCTATGAAACCATAGGAACGGCAACCGACGTGACCCCTTAGGCACGTGAAGGCCGCCGACACGTCATGGCATCCTTCCCGCGTATCGTCGACCACCGCCGAGAAGACAGACCCCATGTCCAGAGCGGGTCCTCACGCATGAAATGAATTCTCTTTAGGTGGTCGGTGTCGTTACATACCGAACCCAACAACATATGACAAACCCCAGCTCGGCGTCCTTCCTTTCAAGGCACCCCGCATCCACCAAGACAAGCCTCGAGGCCCCTTCAAATCGTCTCACTCGGATGGCATTGTCTCCACGCGATTGTCGGTACGTAGGACCTCACACGCGACGAACCCCGGCTCATTGTCAAAGCTTTTAAGGCGCACTACCCCGGAGAAGACAAGCCCCAAGCACCGGACGAATCATCACGCATTGATGGCATTGTCTAGAGGCCATTTTTCCATGTCCGTGGGCATGTCACTGGGTGGCTCGAGGCACGCAGGACAAGACCCACGCCCAGGGGGGGTCGCCGACCACTACCCCCCTAAAGAGACATTTATGCATTTACAGCTATCCCACCAGGAAACATCAGCACTGACGAGGAGACATACTGAGTGGTTTAGACCACCCAGAGGGCACCCCAGCTTATGAAAGACAACGCGAGTTGCCCTAAAAGAGCTATGAAACCATAGGAACGGCCACCGACGTGACCCCTTAGGCACATGAAGGCCGCCG
>CAUJRU010003104.1:55000-56432 GCA_963277665.1 Viscum album
AGGAGCACGGTCTCTCATCCTGGTGATACCGACAGTTTCGCGCTTGAACCACTACCAAAATCCCACAACGCTCCAGAGAAGGTGAGGAAAAGGCAGGTACAGCAAAGGACGACAAAGGAACCCAATCCCACCATGCCTCCCACATCCCAACATCTGCAAGAACTCAACCACACTCGGTGGCTTTTAAGCATAGCCCGACCCGCAACGCTCCATGAAAGGTGAGGAAAAAGGTGGGTACGACAGGACGGGGAAACAACCCAATCCCGCCCATACCCCCCACATCCCACCAGTGAGGAAAAAGGTAGGAACGTCAGGGGATGAGGAGGGAAACCCCCATCCCGCCGTGCCTCCCACATCTCACATTCCGTAGGAACTCAACCGCCATGAGGCAGCTTTTAAGCAGACGAACCAGCAACGCTCAAGAGACGTCGAGGAAAAGGAGTCATGGTAGGTACGGGGGTCCTATGTCCCGCCGCGCCGCCCACATCCCACCATCCACAGGATCCCACAAACCGTGAGGCGGTATTTAAGCACCCAGCCCGCAATGCTCCACAGACGGGGAGGAAAAGGCAGGCACGTCAGGGGACGGGGCAAAAACCCAATCCCGCCGCGCCTCCCACATCCCACCATCCGCAGCAACTCAACCACCCTGAGGCGGCTTTTAAGCAAGCCAAGCCGCACTGCTCTAGAGAAGGCGAGGGAAGGGCAGGAGCGTCGAGGGACGACAAAGGAACACCAACCCACCATGCCTCCCACATCCCACCATCCAAGGAACTCCGCCACCGACAGGTGGCCTTTTAAGCAAGCCCGAACCGCAACGCTCCATGAAAGGTGAGGAAAAAGGCGGGCACGGCATGAGACTGGGCAAAAACCCATTCTTTCCAATGCCCCCCACATCCCACCGGTGAGGAAAAGGAATTACAGCGTCCCACCGCCATGCCTCCCACATCCCACCTTCCGAAGGAACTCAACCGCCATGAGGCAGATTTTAAGCAGACGAACCCACAACGCTCCAGGGACGTTGAGGAAAAGGAGTCATGACAGGAACGGAGGCCCTATGTCCCGCCGCACCCCCCACATCCCACCATTCAAAAGAACTCAACCACCGTTGAGAAACTTTTAACCAAGAACCAGGACACCAACCATGCTCATCTATCATCATCCCATCCAAGTTATATCTGTCTAGTATCGCATCGTCTTTTTAGCAAGCCCTTGGAAGACGGAACCGCAATTGTGCGAGAGAATTCAACCCAAGCATATAGACGGGGCCCCTACATCAGCACCAAAAAAATTCCACTACCAACAGGGAGAACTCCAAAGGGACAAGTGAGGGTCTTCTAGGTGGAGCTCACCCACCTGGGGATTCTTCGCTTGAGATATAACCGAGGAGAAAGTCACCCCTGGAACTGATTTAATGAGACCCGTCACAGTA